>KZ072421.1:45008-62722 GCA_002091845.1 Anopheles cracens
TTATCAGTTCCAATTCCCTCTCGGTTGAAGTTTAGTTTAGTAAGATAATTTGATTTGTATTTCTAACCATATTTACTTTGTACACATAGACGAATAAATGATCATAATATCTCAAATCTCGAATGGTGTTTCTCCATTCGATCCACTGGTGTTTCACATTCAAAGTATTAAATGATTATTTTAACACATCATCCATTTGCTGCACTATATTTTCATCTTTTGCTTCACCATTGCGATGCCGCGATGCTCGTTCTTTATAACACAATCTTTCTTTTAAGATTCTCAAACTTCAAACCGACAACTTTTTCACAAACTTTAAACAGTGATTTTTTTGGCACCTGCTCGATTTTAAGATGTCCTTAATTTAACAAATCATTTCTAACACTACATCATTTTTTCGTCGCTTGGTATCTTAAGCAAACATGTCCAATTTAGTTTCTTTTGATAATGAAGTGTTTTAATATATCTTGCATTGGCTACACTTTTGTTCACTGTTTAGAAGTGCATGATAAACTCGAATATCAACTTGAAAACGATTGAATATCACTATCTATCAAAACAGAAAACATTGTTAATTAAAAACATCATGTTGCATATCGGTCGTTTACCCCAAAAACGTGTACAGGCGATCGGAAACACATCTATTAGGTGTTTGTACCACAAGGCCCAGCTAGCATACTTTTGTAGAAATGGTTCACAGGGCCGACGACCCTTGGAAAGATGCAATATTTCCCAGCCTGCAGAAAATAGACCTAGAACAGAAACATTTTTTCCCTTTGTTGAAATTTATGGGCCTATCGTCCGTGCCCTTCCGGTCGTTCTGAAAAGTTAAATAAAATTGAATCGAAATATCAAAGAATACGATTAACCTTTTTCGGGTATCAACGGAAAGGCATCTGAAGCTGTTGTTTCTCTTGGGGGGACATTCTTGATTCTCAGCTTGTTATCTTGAAGAGAGTTGATTACGGTTATAAATGGCTTTTCCGGAGGCAGGTGAAAGCTGCGCCACCGGTCTAAATGTGTTCGGAGATATTTGCATTTGATGTTGATTCAATCGAACAGGATATATCCCTTCGGATGGTAGAGGCAGAATCTGCCTACAATAGCACTTTTCTATTACAGTGGCAGCCAGCTGCCAAATGTACGTTGAAAGAAGGTGGCGTGGCGAGTTGAAGGTGAGCTATGCTTCTCTGTTTTGCTCACCATTGCTAGGCAGGCAGTTTAGCTTATCGTGATTTTAAAATCATTTTAACCAGATTTATCTCGTGTGGTTCATGAGGCCCGCGAATTTATTCTGCAAACCGGAGGACGCAAGTCGGTGTGATCGTTTACCGTCTCGTCAAACTTTTCAGCATCAAAATTTACATACAATCAAGTCGAGGCGTGGAATAGAGGCAGGTTGGCTACTCACTTCCTTCTTTAATTTTATTGCATCTTTCGTGCTGTCGCTTAGGAGAAAAAAAGAATCCGTCTGCCAACGGGCTGAGTGGATTCGGGAGTGAAACTGAGGAAATTGTAAAGGTTGATCTATTGATTGTCGAGTTGAGGAGAAACCTGTGAAATCCATCCTTCCATCCTTAATCTTGTGTCCCATCGTGACCGTCCGCGTACATTCCGATGGAATTGAATTCCGCAGTGAACGATAATTTTGCAGTTATTTTTAAAAGAATGTGAGCTATCTGAAATCACAAAGGCGGCGGTACGGGCAGGAGTATCTTAAAACAGGACAAATAGTTCGATTTGCGAGGGTACCGAGCATAAAGGGAACAGCGCTGTGTGCGTTGCTACTGTGACGTGTCCTTTAAAATGATTAACAAGAGATTTTTTGTTCAGATATTTAAAGGTGGATATTTTTATTAAACATTAAACATTTTGTTGATCATCGATTAATCTTAATTGAATAAAATAAAATGCGAAATTACCCGCTAAAAATTGATAATGCATTAAACAAATAGATTGATGAGGTGCCGAATGCATCGAAGTGCGTGAATTCATTTTAATGCGATTAAAAAAATTGATAATGCATTAAACAAATAGATTGATGAGGTGCCGAATGCATCGAAGTGCGTGAATTCATTTTAATGCGATTAGGTGTTCCTCGTAACGAATGAACCGTGAATAGCCATCTCTATCTTTCTTTGTATGTACATTGCCTCATTTTTGGAACGCACCATCTGTGTTGCATCAGCGTTCCATTTTCACATGAATAAAGGAAATTGTTCGATTCTTCGTAAAGCATTACCACGTCCGTATATAAGCGGTCACAGCTGACGGCAAGCATTATTCAGTTCGGTAATGTTGCTGGTAATCAAGAGTGTTGTATTCGCTATGGTTCGTCTCGTTTTGCTAGCCTCGAGTTTAGTTTTTCTTTCGGAATGTACGGTAGACGATCGTACCTTGCTGCAAGATGTAGAAGATTTTGTAGACTTGTTAGATCTCGATAACATAAGGCGTATTACAAATCGGTATTACTTGCACGATAGAGACTTCAAATCCATGCTGGAATACATGCAGGACAAAGATTTCAACATCGTGTGGAATGGATTCTATAGTTTAGCCACTGTCCGTGATCTAGGTCTGTATCTGACCCAGGAGGGCGTTCCGTTCTACGATTATGTAGATGTCGTTGCCAATTTCATCGGTCAGGCTCCCGGGAGCGGTCGCTCGGAACAACTGCAGAACACAAGTAAAGGAAGAAGCTTCCAGTTCCGGTTTGTGTACAGTATTAATTCAACTAATACTATTTTTCCTTCTACTAAAAAGACCAAACGCACCATGGTCTGAAAGGCTATGTCGAAGAGCTGTACGCTGCGCTTCCTTTTCACACTTGGAGCGAGCTGTATGAAGTCAAACTTTCAATGAGTTCTCCGTTCAAGGCGCTGATGAACAAGATTCGAGGGATAAATGTGGAGGAATTCAAATGTTTTTATAAGGTATGTACAAGTTAATGCTTCAGAGAGTATGCTATGCCATACGCGCTAATTATTGCCATTGCATTCTTCCGCAGCGAGTAAAAGAGGTTAGATCTTTTGTGCAAATCCTTAGGAGCCATGGAATAGATGTTGAACTATTGGAAAATACAGTGAAGCAATTTCTTGAACCAAACCAAACTCGTTAAACTTATATAATGTTCTTCAGTATTCGTAGTAGTATTCGTAGTATTATCTAAGCCATTGAAGCCATTGATGGAATAAATGAAAAAATAAAATATAAAAAATGGTTCCTAATTTTAAGCCATAAAACCATGGTTGGGCGCAATGCTAACGCGATAGGCGCCAGCACGGAAGAGTTGAAAGGAGCGAAATGGAGGTTATCACCAATTCTTGAATCGATTTAGGTTAGGTTTATGTCGTTCTGCAACTATCTGTGGTCAACTGCAGCTTGTCGTAGCAAGAAATACGAGTTTATTGGCAGATCATAGTTAACACTGAATAATAGTAGGCATTGTAATATTGGTAAACCGTTTTTTTCATTGTTTTGTGTCAACATAGGCTTTGGAAATTGTGTTTTTCTATTATATTGTGCCGTAATAGCAACAAGCTGACTTACGAGAACTTGAAAGCCTACATGCTTATGTCAAATCCGGCACAGAGCCGTGATTCGTTCGTGTTGCAGAGATTCCAGTGAACAAACAGTAAGAAGAATAAGTATATTCACGAAACCATGGCAGACGGTAAAACTTACTCAAAGTTTATCTCTGCACTGATTCTATTCTGTCCATGCCATATTGCTGAATGTGTGACCATAGTAAACATACCTATTCTGAAGTCGGACGCCCAATACGATTTTAGGCCGTAATGATGTTTAAATTTCTTTCCAACAAGCGGAAACGCTTCAAAAACTGCGAGGTTTAAAAGTGCTTGAACCAACAACATCGGTTCGACGTGCTGGTTGTATTTTTTTTCTTAGTTGTACTTTATGTTTACATTTCTTTTTCATAAACAATAACATTCGACATATATATGATGGCACTGTAATAATTTTTATTTTTTTTTGAGATTCCTACACTAACATTGTAATACAGTCCATCACATAACTATACGACCTCCTGTTTTTGAGAATAAATGAGGAGCCATAATCGGCTCCAGCCCATATCTGGGCAACTGTTTGCCACACTTCAGGGGTTTTCAATGTATTCCCCATACTAGTCGGACAATTTTATTAATACAAATTTTACATCCGCCCTTCAATCTGTTGTTTTCTAAACGCTTTTTCTTATTTTAATTATATAGGAACGATATTTGCATATATTGTGTCTAGTCCATTCTATTATTTTTATTTACTTATTTATTAATCATGACTCCATCTCGGGAAGAAGACAGCGAAAAAATAGTTAGCAGACGTAGTGACTTATGCACCAAACAAAGCTATTTTATTCAGGAGGAATTTGCTGTTCCAATAAACAAATCTAGAATATTATAACGATGCGGACGAATCTGAACTTGTATCTAGAAGTGTTCAAATCTCATATTCTGAAGTGTACTCAAAAGTATTCAGTAAGGGATGTGCATTCAAATATAACGACAGATTCAAGCATTTTTCTTACTCTACCTGTTACAGTAGCATCTTGTGAATGCGTTATTTCAATTGAAAGTGATATTTAATCTAGAATTTAATTGGATGTAATTGTAAAGCCCGTAAAGTGAGGTTCTAAATTTATAAAAAATGAATGAAAACACCAGTATGTGAACAAAAATAGTTTTTATAATTGTTTGAAAGTTTTACGTGCGCACTCAACCGAGAGGTTGTGCCAGGACACCACGATACCAGTCTGAATGTACATTGTTGTACAATCGATCAATCAGAGTTTAGCAATTGAACAGGTGGAAAATTTCTCAATCAATTTCAAATAACTGAACCTAAATACCATCAGATATATAACATATGCTACTTTCATGGGCTACGCTGGGAACAAATTGTGCTTGAAACACACTTAGGAACACTGGTAACATCGCTTGATACTGAAAACGACGAGAATATAAAAAATATATAATGACGCCATAGCACAAATTTAATGGAGCCATAATCGGCTCCAGCCCATATCTGGGCAACTGTTTGCCACACTTCAGGGGTTTTCAATGTATTCCCCATACTAGTAGTCGTACAACCGGAACGAAGTATAGTGTGGTTTTAATAACACCAAACACACTCTCATACAGTTTGGTCCTGTTATTGGGTGTTTTTATAGAGTATGGTAATATTTTTCCCAATCTGTTCGACGGTTGAATAGTATTCTGTTCATAAAAATGTTTGCAACATAGCTTTTAAATGTGTTTTTCAATTGAGATTCACAAAATTTGTTTTCCTGCTTGTGTACTGTGGAATCAGATAATAGTTTTACTCTTATTTTTCAACAATAGTGATCAGTCTTGTTAGTAACATTTGATAATCCGTTCTTTACGACTGTGATATTTCTATTGCATCCTAACTTGCCTTACGGATTTGTTGAAGTTCGTGCAGTTCGAATAATGTACACAGTCTCGTAGGGGATCCCGAGTCTTATGAGAGGTATTTCATTCTAGGATTCAAAAACATTAGTTGAAAAAAGGTACATTCGCATTATCGGTCCAATAGTGTTAGACATCGCACCGATACAGCCTACGCACCGATACAAACTATTCCAGGGGTTGATATTAATATTGAATTCAATGCACGATATGATCTCTACGGCTAAACATGATTGTTACGAGATGGGTATCGATGACTCCATCTCGGGAAGAAGACAGCGAAAAAATAGTTAGCAGACGTAGTGACTTATGCACCAAACAAAGCTATTTTATTCATTTTTTTTTGAGATTCCTACACTAACATTGTAATACAGTCCATCACATAACTATACGACCTCCTGTTTTTGAGAATAAATGAGTTTATTAAAAATACCTAACATTAATTAATTTCCATTTTAATATATAGGTTTTGCTAGAGACTTTTTCGTTTGTGTTTCATACTTATTACTATTTATTACGTTGGAATTGATCCCTGTAACTACGTGCGTAAAAATTCAAGCAGTCTTGTATATTGTGAACGGTTTTTTAACGTATTCTGACCGCTTCTATGCAGTTTGAAGGCTCTAGATACGAAATTTCGGGAATTTTGATGTTTCGTTGTTTTTTACCTCATATTTTGGTTTAATTTTTTGTCATAATTAATCATTAATAATAACTGAACTCATAACCTTTCAAACCATGTATGGTTATTGTTGATCCAACACCCGCAACATGTACAATTAATAATCGAAGTAACCGTAAATTGGTTGATTTGCGATGATCATCGTTTTATATGCGGAGTAAAAATCGAAAACCAAACGCATCAATGAGCTGGTACCTGGACATACTTGTTGAATGTTAAATAATCCATCTCTTCAAGTTTTCGTTTTATTCTCTTTATTCACATCAGGATCGTCAACTGAGTGTCAAAATTTTGAGCATTCTATGTTAATGATGCTTTTTGTTTCATAATTGGTTTTTATACTAACGTTTATTTTGAAATTCAATGTGCTTCACCCAGTTGAAACTCACTACTCACTACCCAGTACTCACTACAGTTGACAGTTTAGATTGAATAGCACTGGACTATTTAGTGGAAATAGTTTCACATAATTTTGATGTGAATTATCGCACATGTGAACTATGATTAAACTATCATCACATTAGTTTCAATACCATTTTTGCTATTTTTTAACTTAATAAAACTGGCTCGTCGAAATTTCAACAATCTTCGAAGCAATAAAGGAAGGCACCGTCCGTCTGAGTTAGACTAGTGCAGAAAACGCAGTCATGAGGCTATCAACATATTGCATTGTGATTACAAGCTTCTGGGTGCCCGCTTATTCAAATGTTACTTATTCAAACAGTGTGCATTATAATACAAATGTTTTAGCGCTATTATCGCAAGTTGTTCATCGGTTGCATCGCGAAGAAACCGGAATTCACGATATCTTGTGTATTGATTGCCAAATGTATTGGGCTGAAGGTCTACTTGTCGCTTTTCGGAAACAGCACACTCATATACCGGTCATTAATCTGCACGGAAAAGCGAGCAACGCACATGTTTTAGTAAATACACCAAACATACGATACGCCAGTGTTGTGTTGGTACCCTGCGTGGATTACGGACAGGTGAGAATGTATTTTGGAATTTACGTAAAGTACAGTCGAGTTTTGCTCCGTACTTCTAATGTAGTTACACCTTGTGTGGGTGTGTGTTTTTTTTTGCAGTGCGTACCACTCCCAACATCAGACGTCATCAACAAATATTCCATATTTATTCAACTATTCAACGACGCAACGAAACAAACTCTTGACTATGCTCTCGCAGCTGCGAAAAAATTTGGGCTGATCAAGGTTTTGCAGATAAATGGGAAGCACAACGAAAGCACACCCATTGTGGTGCGCTGTGGTGGAATATTCACGATAACATACTTGGAGCCGCCCTTCACGCAGGTGACCAATGTGCTTTTTGATGGATCGCTCATAAGATTTGATAACTATGTTTATCGTGTATCGGCCATGCCGATTTCGTACAGGATGATTGCTATCAACGACACTGTTTCAGGGTTCGAAATAGACATGTTTCGGTTGATAGCCGAGCGGCAGAGAGCACGGTTCTATTTCTATTTTATTAGTCCAAGCAACGCAGGCAAAATGTTCCAAGCGTTAAATTCAAACCAAATCGATGTCATGCTAAATAATATACTAACGAGTCATCGCTTGAACATCGTTATGGTAAACTGGCAGGAGCATATTAGCTACTGTATCATACTGCCTAAAACGTTTGAACGGATGCACCTGGACCTGCTCCTGCATCCGTTCGAGTGGCATATTTGGGTGGTGTTGCTGTGTGTGCTTTTATTTTTGCAGTTTGTCAATGTCATATTTCCTAGGAAATTTAGTCACAATCTTATAATGATGTGCTTTTTTGGGAGCGGACCGGCGGAGCACCATCTTCCGTCATCCGCAAGACTGATGATTTGCTCTGTGTGTGTTGTTATATTTCTGCTCACCGAAACGTATCAAGCTATCCTGTTGTCGCTGATAGCAACTGATGCGTACGTGAAAAATCCAGAAACTGTCGACGAATTTCTCGAGCGAAACATTACCCTGCACACGTTGCACGGATTTGTGCGTCTGCTTCCTGCTAAGTTACATCCGGTGACGCAGGTGTACCCTTCAATCCCCTTGTATGCCACCTTAAACTACGCCACACTTCAACCCTGCGTAGATGCTGCTTACTGGAATACCAACCCGATGAAATTTTATCTCCCTGAGAAAAATGAGCTAATTACCATCAAGCCACCGCTGTTTTTCTTGCCTCACTTCATCATGTTCAGCAAGTTTTGCCCAGCTACGAGATACTATCAGGAATATATGGATCGGATATTCGAGGTCGGTATTTATCAAGTTGTGCGACAGAAGTGGATGCCAAGCAAAATATTCCATAAGAAGGAGGCAACGTTCAACGATTCGATTGTGTTGACCGACGATCTCATTCCTGTGTGGGAGCTGTTTGCGATTGGTATGGCACTCGGCGGGCTTGTGTTTGCATTGGAGTGGATCTCGTTTTACATGAATTTACGCTTTCGTGGATGAAATGGTACATAAGCGTACGTGTGGTTTACAAAATTGATGGTGTGATTTTGATTACACATAGTACATTTTGGGAAGGTTTTTTCATCCCATAAAAATCCTATTCAGTTCATACACCTAATGAAATTAACAAGTGTGCAGGAGAGCTCCCATCTCGCATTGATAGGTTAAAAATGAAGACCTATCCTTTATCATCTCCCTTCTGCAGTACGCAGGGAATGGAATTCATGAGTGTTGGTTTCGCCTCCTAATACAAGGCTTCACAATACAATTGTGGTACATTTAACAAGTATGATCCTCCTGGCATTACCTTGATTATCAGTTATTATAAAATTAAGGCAGATTGTCTGTGCTGCTGCCAAGTTTGATGTCCGGCAATCTAGACGTTCTTCTGAATGCCGTCGAGATGAAGGGCAATTTCTTTGAAATGGTCTACTGGAAGGATATACAACAGTTCTGCATCGTTCTGCCCCGTCGCTACGAGCGCATGCATATGCAGTTGCTGCTGACGCCGTTTAAATGGCAGATATGGATGGTGATAGTGTTGATTATAGCGGTGATACAGCTAGTAAGCTTACTGTTTCCACAGCGTGTATCGCGGTATTTAATTTTGAAGTGCTTTTTCGGCGGTGGCGAACCGGAACACACGCTGTCGACAGGTAACCGGCTTATCGTGTGCGTTATTTGCGTTCTGATTTTCCTGTTCACCGAAACCTACCAAGCGATACTACTGTCACTGATGTCGGCGGATCCGTTCGTGAAAAATCCCGAAACCATTGAAGAGTTCATTGAAGAAAACCACACCTTAGTCGTACTGCGTGGATCGGGCTACGAGATGCCTAGCGCACTGCGCGGGCTGATCAAGGAGGTGAACGAAACGGATGTCTATGTGACGCTGCAAAATGCATCGGTGGTGAGCTGCGATCTGGCGCATTATTTGAACACCAACCCATTTTTCTGGTCGCTACCGGTAAAGGCCGATCTTATAGTGATCAAACCGCGCGTCTACTACCGGGCAAAGTACATTGTTTTCAGCTGGACATGCCCCGCCACCAGGGAGTATCAACGGTATATGGATCGGATTTACGAAGTTGGACTGTACCAGAAAGAGCAACACAAATGGTTTCCGAAGAAAATGTACAACAAACGGGAGCAAACCTTCAACGATATGATTGTATTGACAGATGATCTGATTCCTGTATGGGAGTTGTTGGGCACTGGGCTTTCCCTCGCTTTTTGTGAAACATTTCACCAATTTAGAAACTTTTACTTCGTGCAGTGACCGAGTGAAATATATATGGGATGATGCAAAAAAAAAACAGAATCAAATTCCGCTAACATTTTTAAATCGTTTAATCCAAATGTTTCTAGCATTCATGATAATTCCATGGACAAAAACATTTGATGCTTCACACTCACAGCGACGGGCAGGAAATTCTTCAAATCCAACTGTTACAAGCAAGATTAAAAAAAGTTCTTGGTGATTGTTTTGTTTTTGGGCAAAGTAATTCATACCGTTTTGTCAGCTACATGCTTGTGTGCGCCATTTATCTTGAAAGTTGAGCTAAAAATTTAAAGTAAATACAGCTGTGGTTTCAGCCGGTGATGGATTTATTTGCGCACTAAGCCTGGAAAGGCTAGCGATTATTTTTCAGCGACAAGCTGAACCTCTGAAAGGTTTTTTCCCTCTTTCAGCATTGTATTATTCTTTGCGTTCTTCTTTAACGCACCCACGGTGATGGAAAAATCGTCAAACTTTGAACACGTTTTCAATCCGTGCAGATGGTGGCATTGCCAAATCTTTATATTTTTGTTGGCAGAATTCGTTACATTCGGATCCGAAACCCGTCGTGTCGTCGTGGTGCGAAGTGTAATAAATTTTGCAGCACAGTAGGTGAAGCTAAAGTTCTTGCGAGACACGTACGATGCGGCCAGTGCAAAATGGTGCAAAAACGGGTTGCAATGCAATTGGTTAAATTTCGTATTTCTTCGATTTCAGATAAGTGACATTAGTAGATGTGTTCGTGCGCATGCCACAAGAGCTATCATTCGTCTGCAACGAAAGGGTTTCATAGAAATGGGTTTCTACAGTGTAACATAACCGCGTGACAATTGTAGGTTTTGATACATTCAGGATTATTATACGAGAAAATAAAATGTCACGAGGTTTTTATATACCAGCTACTTGTTTTAGACCACTTCTGAAAAGGTTGTAAAACATCTCTACCGTCGTTTTTTTTTACAAAGCCAAATCTCATCATGTTGAACATTATCATGCTTTTTTCTGGTCCTTAAAATCTCAAACATAATGCAATCGAAACGTTAGGGTTCCCGAAGGGATGTTTTAAATTACTTCGCTTCGCTTGAAATAATTTGAAGAATTGACCAAGTTTACCTCGGACGTTTGCGTCCCGTGAATATCAACCTTCTAAGATTCATTTGCTGAATATTGGATAAACGGTACCTTGTGAACATAAGTCACGTAACACGGAATGTACGCTCTTTTGTGGCAGACGAAAACACCATGTATTATGAATGCTGGTTAGTATGCAAATTCGAAGCAGGATGAAATGCTTAGCCATTTGCTCGCTAGATTGAGCGAATCGGTACGTGATGGTTTCTTAGATAACGTCCAGACGGTTATCTATCGTTAGAAAACAAGTAAAAATGCACATTGTATGTGAAACATTTCACCAATTTAGAAACTTTTACTTCGTGCAGTGACCGAGTGAAATATATATGGGATGATGCAAAAAAAAAACAGAATCAAATTCCGCTAACATTTTTAAATCGTTTAATCCAAATGTTTCTAGCATTCATGATAATTCCATGGGAAAATTGATTTCTGAGCGGACAATGTCTGTCTGAAAATGCTTATTTGGCATCGTCAAGTCGAGAGACACCGGCGCCTGGAAAATATCTAATTCTTAAGTCTGTTTGCGATTAACAGCGGATGATAGGAATGAGAGCAGTGTGGGTAAGGGTAAGGGAGAGTTGTAGCATGTCGGGTTCTGCTGTTGACAATCGCCCATCGCTGTAGAAGTTATTCGGAAGGAAAAGACGAGGTCAACCAGAAGACGGAAAAAACTGGTGACACTTTTGTAGCCAAAGAATAAAACTGCCCGAAACAGTAAGAAAGACGGCGTGTCCTGATTTGAACTGATACACGAAAATAATCCTCGGTTGATCGGAATCCGGAAAACCAGAAGAATGATGATTCAATTTCCTGTTGGACTCGTATCTGAGACGAGTGGTTTGGTGTTGATAATAAATCAAGTAGTTCGTTTAATAGATTGAAAGCATTTGAAAATAGGTAGTATAACTGACCGTTACATTATATATTTTAATACATCTACGTTTTTTTATTTATAAGTATGACGGCCTTGGTGGCCGTATTGTCTGTGCCTAAGTGTACTGACCGACATTTTTGTTCTCAGGGCATTTAGACATCTACGTTTTGTTTAAATTAAAATTATACTATTCAAATGACTATATGAAAACTAACCACAATTCTCGTATGAAGAGTGATTTCTTTTGTTAGCTTTCCGAGTTATGTATGTTTCTTGCTAATAAAATTGTTGTCACATATAGTTATTTCAGCAATTAAAATAAAAAAGAGCGACTGGGCAAGAGCGTTAGAAGGATAAGGTGTAGATACGATTAAGTCTCATCGATTTTACTTAATCAACTATTTTTTTTTCAACCTATTGTTGTTTTTTCACTTTAGCTTTTCATTTTATAATCTTCCGTTCATATGATAATATGAAAAACAAAATGCTGAATTGTTATGAAAAACCCCAATTACAAAAGAACCAGGATTAAACAATCATCATCAGGTTAAATCATTCAAACGTATTCTGAAGATTATGATAAGTGTATTCAAAAACATTGACAAATTAATCAATTGCTATTGATTAGATATAAATTGTGATAACATGAGAAGCAAATTAACATATTATTTAATAAATGTATTGTTTGAACAATAAGAATGAAGCGCTACCAAATGTGAAAAAGGCCTTTTAACTGTCTTAAGTCTTAACTGCATTTAATATTACGAAATTTGAAATGCTTCAATTCAGGTGATTTAAATAATTTCAATTTGTGTTTTTTTATGGAAGACTGTGTTGTATATATATATTTTCATAAGAGAATCTTCAGAGTAAATTTTAATTAGTTGTTTATCGTAAAAACACTTACATTTCAGGCAATAGATTTCAGTATAGAAAGGTGTAAGTTGTGTGTCATGCAAAAATAGCTGCGGATATGGCATACGGATGCGGATTGAAGTTTAATATATTAAGCTAATTTGCTAAAAAGTCGTTTCAAAAAAATTTAAACTAAACTAAAAATCAGTGTGTATTTAGCTTTTGAATTTTAAATGTTTATATTTCATATAAACATTTAAATGTTTATATTTTCTATTTATGAAAACAACAGCTAGTCGCGAGATCAATGTTTCAATTGTGTCTGCTCATATGATTAGACTGAATGCAAAGAAGTAAGAAGGGAAGAGCGATGATTGCGTAGATAGAAATGAGCCATAATTGTTCTGATGATGAGGAGGCTCACGATGATAAAGTATGTATCCTGAAGGTAGATCTTAACATGTACATTCAGCTCACGACTACGCGCATTCATTTCATTCAATCATACGGCCATTCATTCGTAAACGCTCGTTCTTATTTATTCATATTTTCCATTAAAATGTCAAAAGGACATGAAGCTCTTACGATCTAGCCAGAGTAGCTAATCATAAAATCTCAACCATAACGAGTACAGCTTGGAAACAAAATTGTAATGTACACCGAACGATAATGATGGCGCAGTATCGCGTTGGTTCGTTTTAAGCGAAGAAGTGTTTGTAGTTATGTACACAAGGCATGGAAAACAAAATATGTGATGATTGAAGTTTTGTTCATTGTTAGTAGACAGGCACATAACATTTAAAAGCTATTGAGAAATTTACATAATCAACATCATTTCCAATGTTTAAAATTCGTATTATGTAGTACTGTACCTTGTTATAACTTGTTATAACATTTGAAAATATATTGAAGATGTTGAAGTTTTTTCAAACGCTACATCAGTGCATATTGATAGAGATTTCAAGTATTGTACATGTTTGCATTTATCGTATCAAGAAAGTAAACTCAAGAAAGGTGTGAAGTACAATGTGATTTATTTTCATAATCATGTGGTCGTATAGATATGTTACGGACGCATTTCTACATATTTTCTGTTATAGAAGACATTTAAAACATATCTTGCAATTAGTATAAAATCATCATATAAAATCATGAATTAGTATAAAATTGCCTCCGAGATGTAACATTTGGCCTAGGGAATAATAAAAATATGTTTAAAGTATTTCGAAAGTGCAATTGTTTTAACCAGTGAACACCAATTCGTTAAACTTGTTAGCTTTGCTTGAGCATGTTTCAAATCAAACTTTGATGAAAGATGTCAATTTTCAACTTATGCTTCACCCGGTCTGGCCCGGTATTGTAAGCTCGGACTCGTGAGTTCCTTGCTACGAGTGCTTTGTCAATAGAGTTTTTGTGAAAACAAAAACAGCATAAATTGAAAAACGCCCAGCGTCAAAAAGGACTACACGCTAGAAACATGCGTACACCGTGGCCGAGCTATCCATCTTGAACCTATCGATATAGCGCTGCGCGTTTGAGGGGTAAGAAAAATACACTCTGAAAGGTAAATATTTTACTGTATGCAGAAGTGTAAATTTAGCTGAATAGAAGTCTGAACCTTGAATGGGCTACTCACTGCTAGAGATCACCTCAAATATGGTAAGGTAACTAGGTTGAGGTGTCGTTACGATGGACTGCTGGAAAAGATCAAAGCGACTACTGCCACGCAGGCAAGATATCAATCTACGGCGCCCACGGCTAGGAACCTTTAAACACGGAATAAGTATGTCGAGCTGATTGAATGCTTTTCTTCTGCTTTCAATTACAAAGCGCCATTCTTGACGTGGGCACTACTACCGGAGTGAAATACAAAAAGAGTTCTTGAGCTGTTGAGATGTCTGAAAATTAAATCGATGCCTTCGGGCTACGGTTTTCTTTGGACGCATTTCAAAGAGGATAGCTTCTACGGGAGGATTGATTGATCAGTTATTTCCGTAACATGAGAAAATAGTACAATGGGTCATGGCAAAGCATAATTAGTGGTTGAAAGTGGGAAGAACTACGAATAATTGAGTGAGTTTAAACTTTTTTACTATACAAAAACAATCCTCCACTTAAGCAATATTCATTTGCTGTTCAACATCCTAGTGACTATAACCACATAGTAACTGCTTAGCAAATTTACTGCTTGCTGCATGCAGCACAACATGGTAGCACTCATATAAAAGAGCATTATGATTAAGTTAATGGTATGATATTATACACCAGGTCAAAGGTAGATAAGCGGTTACTTCCCATTGAATGTTTTTATTATAGCTCTCTTGCGCTACCAACCGTTTTGTAATCGCTATTTGATAACTGTAGTACAGGAAGATGGTTACAGATGCCAACAGATGAGTACTTGACCAAAGTTTTCAAGTGGTGGGATAGCATTCTTTGCTGCTCGACTTGCAATCGGCTGCAGTGCGTGATCTGTTGAACTACCTTGAGGAGGCTGGTGTGCCAGCGTACGATTCGCTCAACGCTGTAGCAGACTTTTTCGGCCTGACGCCTCTGAAACCGACCGTTCGAAGCTGTAAGTAAAAGGATAACTTGAATTAGCTGAATGGTTTTTAGCAAAGCATTCTATTTAGTGCGCAGTGGCGGACTGAACGGACTGCTGGAAGAAGCGGTTGCATTGCTGCCGCTCGACGAATTGGAGGCGTTGTTCGAAAAGAAACTGCAGACTAGCGCTGAGTTCAAGGCTTTGTTCGAAAAGATGCAGAACTTCGACCATAAGCAGCTGCGCGATTTGTTTGAGGTAAAATGATCGCTGCATATGTTAAACGAATATTGAGTTTACATTGAAATTTGCTTTAATGTGTATTCCCCAGAAATCGCCCGAAGTGCAAGGTATGATGCGAAAGCTGCGAGATCTTGGCGTTGATGTAGACCACATCGTCCAGGTTGTGAAGGAAAATAGTACAATGGGTCATGGCAAAGCATAATTAGTGGTTGAAAGTGGGAAGAACTACGAATAATTGAGTGAGTTTAAACTTTTTTACTATACAAAAACAATCCTCCACTTAAGCAATATTCATTTGCTGTTCAACATCCTAGTGACTATAACCACATAGTAACTGCTTAGCAAATTTACTGCTTGCTGCATGCAGCACAACATGGTAGCACTCATATAAAAGAGCATTATGATTAAGTTAATGGTATGATATTATACACCAGGTCAAAGGTAGATAAGCGGTTACTTCCCATTGAATGTTTTTATTATAGCTCTCTTGCGCTACCAACCGTTTTGTAATCGCTATTTGATAACTGTAGTACAGGAAGATGGTTACAGATGCCAACAGATGAGTACTTGACCAAAGTTTTCAAGTGGTGGGATAGCATTCTTTGCTGCTCGACTTGCAATCGGCTTTTGACCGTAAGGTGCTCAATAGAAATCGCCCGAAGTGCAAGGTATGATGCGAAAGCTGCGAGATCTTGGCGTTGATGTAGACCACATCGTCCAGGTTGTGAAGGATTTCTTTGGATGGAATTAGAGTTGTATAGCTGGATATTGGACACGATTGTGATCGACATGTATGAGCAATAAACAGACGAATTGTGAAATTATAGTTTACTGTGGATCCCATAGTTTAATGACGAAGGAAATTTATAATCACACAGGGGGTTCCATAATAACAGCACAACTTGTGTCCTGTGGAAAGAACTATTTGACTATCAAAATATCTATTCTTACTTTCTCATCTCATCTTATGCTCTTGGTTTCAAGGAAATCTGAAGTACTGAAAAATAAATAGATTGCTTGTGAGTCGGCGACTGCCTTTATGTGTTTGAGGGACGGGCAAGTAAGTGTAGCCACCATCTTCGTCACTGTTTTTTACACGTTTATTCACATTTCACATTTTTACCAATACCATTTACCATTACCAAAAAGCACCGATGTTGATAAACAACGTCATGTCGATTGACAGTTGTCGTGCGGGAGAGCGGTTAGTTTTAAGTCGACTGCGTATTATCCGTGTGTACTCAACCGAGTGAGTGGTCAGGCAATGACCGGAGAACGAAAATGATGACCGGAAGGTTTGAGTTATGAGAGGGGAGAACGGGTTGTAGCAAATCGACAGTGGACCAAGCAAGACGCTTAGTTTTTTAATACTGAGTTACAAAAATCCGTCACAAAATCCGGATAATAAAGTACAATTAAAAAACGCGAATTTATCGTCCACGATTCCTACCCTGTTGCGTCGCAACAACCGAAGTGCTTGGGCCGTAACACATAATACATTCTCTCTGTCGAACTCCAAAACTGTTTTATGTTAACACTTACAGATTTAAAGTTATTTCGAAGGATGAGCGAATCGTCACATGGTTTTTGGTTTAATAGTTTTTCCTAAAACACGTTATGAGGGAACGGTCTTATTTATGTATGAAATATATTCGTGGTGTGCGGCTTCACATTGACTTCACATTGAGAGTTTTGTATCACCTATTGAGAATCCAATCGTTAAATACTTTTTCCAGGTATTTTTTTCCATGTATATCTTAGCAGGTCCAGTATCTAAATACTGGACTTGACCGTCCGTCGAGTAATTTTCCGTGGACCAAGTTACTTTTGGTCCTGGTTACTTTGCATGTATATTTTACCAGATCCAGTATCTAGATACTGTAATTAAATCGTGTACTGTTTCTTAAATGGAGAAGACGGTTGATATTGTAACTTTTGTAACCAAGTATTTTAAATTTTTGGCCCTGGTAAAGTTCGATACATGTGTAACTGTTCCGAAAAACCAGGTCCATCATTACTTTCTCATCACTACCTACCATAGAGTGAGCCAGCGAATGACTAAAACACTATTCTCACTTTACTACGACTATGTTTTCGAACAAAACCGATACTCGAAAGCGTTCCTCATGTCTTTCTTTGGCGCACAAACCAATCGTCTTAAAGCTACCTGGAATAATGTATACCCCTTTAGTAGGATAG
>KZ072421.1:70400-108764 GCA_002091845.1 Anopheles cracens
AATATGCGGCATAAGGAACGATTACCAGCTGGATTATCGCAGGAGCACAGATAGTATTTAATTAAAGTGAATGAAGACCCTTAATGAAGACTCCATCTGAACCCTTAATCCTTAGCTTTAAGATATAGTTTTTAAGTAATATTGTGTAGCCTAGGGCGGACAATAAATGCCGAAATAAAATAAAATAAAAATAAAATAAAATAAGACATAGTTCGCCATAGTTCGCGTTAGCAGTGTTTTCATTTAGCCTTGTTGTTCTCAACGACACTAGTTATAACACCGTCAACAACTGCTGGTGGAAAGCTACCCGGGAAAGTGCCATCGTCAGTCTCGTTCAGAATGATTTATTTGATAAGATTGTGCTAAATTATATATTATGCTATCTCAACTCAGCCTAAAAATGGCAGCAATCAAAAGTCCCAACCATTTGGGGTTTCATTTTTATCATCTCAAAATACAGTCGGTACACAATTTGTATTGTTCAAAACTATAATTTCTTGCGCGCACTGAAGATCGTAGTTTGATAAAACACATCCCGGTCGATGGCTCAATTTATGTGTTTTTTGGAATCATGCCTCAAATATGTTTTTGCCCCAGAAGGCTGTATCGAATGTAGCTCATGTAGTGAGTGTGATTTTTGCGATTGTTTTTCGCAACACCGTGAAACGGGAGACGGAAACAAATGCCTAGTGCGGATTGTGGATTAGATATACGAAGCATTGATAGGTTTTATGTGTTGGTAGCCAAGTGTGAGCAGCGCAGCCAGCAGCAGAAAACCGATACATTGCGATATGGGTTTTGGAGAGCCGTCGCTGGGTAAGGCGCCACATGTCTACGATTGGAATGATTGAGGAGACATTTTGCTTAGGCGGCAAGAAAAGATTACATGCTGGGGGATGTTTGTGTGTGTCTGTGTGCCGTTCTTGCCGAAGATAAGTTTCTCTTTATTCCCGACAACCCATTTCTCTGCCCTTTTCTTTTTTATTATCTCTCACTTAGGCTGAAACTGGCTACGTTCTTTTCAGTACAGTTCCTGCGGGATCCCATATCGCCCGAACGGAGAGTGTACCGATTCATCCACCGACTCCTTGCTTCATTTTAGCTTGGCCAATTGGCAAACCGCCCAAAACGAGTGGCAATTATTAAGAGATAATAATAAAAATAAATTATTCCGTGATTACTGGGAGTGTCCGTAAATTATGTCGGTGCCCGTCGTGCAGGGTGAGAAACGGAACATATGAAAAAGTAAATTGTATCTCGGCGCTAAGATTCAATGTTGTGTCTGTGTACGGGGAACATCCAGCAACAAAATTCATTTATCTTCGCTTGGTACCACAGTAGCGGCTAGTTGTGCATCCGATACCCTTTTCGTGCGTAATGGAGTGCTAATGTGTTTTATATTAGATCAAGCCGGAAGACACTTATAAAACATGGACAAAACATAAACCGCTTGATAAGAAATTTATCTTTCATAGGCTTTTATGTGTATAGGCAAAAGACCAAGCAAACGAAGTGAGTGGTGGTTGGATTCAATTGCGAACTAAAGTAATTTGCAGTAATAAATGAAAAATGGACTGTGTGGTATGTTGTTGTTTGAAGGGCTTATAGAAACTTTAAGTCTTTACGGTTTCTTGGGTTTCTTATTGTGTCTAAGAATACTTTTATGGTTTAATTTGCTTCTGAATTACCCTTAACTTTTCTAAAACATGAAGCAAACAATTCGATTTTAGTGTAGACTTGGTTCGGTTTCATATATACTGCAGAAAAAAATCTTCGAATTGTTTAGTCTTGACGCCCAGAAATTTGTTTTCGAGAAATAGATCCAAAAAGTTTTGCTTTTCACATTCCTACAGACGTTTACTGCCAAAGGGTGTTCATTCGGTGCACGAAATGTAATTAAGATCCGGTTACGATTGGAATGTGTGCGTATACTCGGCCCCGGGTATTAATTTGATTATAATTCATTAAATAATTAGCAATTTGTGAAGAAACCGCAATTAGCCGTTGCCCTACCGACGGCTACCACATATTTGGCGACTGCTTGCTATTGAGATGCTTTGTGTGTATCGCACCGCAGCGCATAATTCAATTTCGTTTTCAGATGCCGGGACACATTGTATGAAGCAGATAGTACAGAAACAAAACGAATGCCGAATGTTGTTTTCCTTCAATAACTTCAAGTACTTCAAAATGAACAATGTTCTACTAACACCAATAACGTCAGAAATTTCTTCACGAAAAGATCAAGTTAATGGAATTTCATATAAAAAGTCATTAATTTTTGTAAGAAACAACATTTTTCAACAGTTCCCATTCCCCTCTTAACCGAGCGGGGAGATTTGTTACTCGAGCCAAAACCGCAACGAAATCGTAACAAGCCTAGTCCTTGTTTTCGGTTTGGCTTTTCGAATTAATTTCAAACCACACTACCGTTTACGCTGGGAAGAAACTCAAAATTAAGGTCGAGAAGCTACCGTTACGGGCGAACGTAATCCTTCGGAAAATCCATTAAGACTAAGATTGGCAAACTGCGGTTTCGGTTAAAACGGATAGTGTTCAGTTCTGAGGAAAGTTTCAATTTGCTGCTGTATGTGAAAGAAACTGAATTATTATGAGCTGTAGTAACGCTTTTGGTATGGTTCACAGCAGCTTTGAATACAATCGGATTGTTTGCTATGAAGTGTTTGTGTTTCTTACAGTGTTATGCATGTGTTATAGTTACAATAACGAACAGTTGCTATTTATTAAGTATTTTAGATTTATTAAACTACTCCTCATAAATGTATGAAAAGGATCAACCTATTTTACACTCTATGACTGAGGCTGAAGTTGCAAATGAAAGTGTTGGCTTGTTTAATCGATAACAACGCAATGCACAATCGTAAAAGTTACTGTTTACTATGAAATTCGTTTCAGTTTTGAAGCAATTGAATTAAGGTTATGCTATGCTTGGTTCTAGAGAAAAATCATCCGCACCTTAAATTTGCCTTCATTTGATGTAGCAAATTGGTTCTGCTTTATGAAACAGATTATTGGCTATTTGTTCGGTAATAGAAAATTAGTATAGATTTAGTAATATGCAGGCAAATGGTTTACTCAGAGTTAGTGAAAAATATAGAAAAGCAAGTAAAATATTTAATGGTTATTAAACATTTCATGTGGCAACGAAGATTAAACGTAGTTAATAAAACACACCACAACATTTAAATTTACACATTCTATGCCTCACGTTTCGGCGTGTACTTAAATGAACAGATGTAAATGTTATTTTGGTAACAACGGTAACATATGCCGTCTAGTTTCCTAATTGTAAGCTAACGGCGTATTAAACACAATCTTCACGTCGTGCCGAAAATTAACTAGAATAGATTTAACTCACATTCGTCACTGTCATTGCTGTGACGGATGTGAAATATGCACGTAAAGCGCACGTCACGACTTACGCGGGGAATACGCGTGAATACTGGATTTTGGAAGGGTGCAGAATCTCTCGGTGTTCCGCCCATTTGCTGTTTGTGTGCTAATCAAATTAAGCCACATAAAGGCGGCTCAAACGCGGTGATTCTGGTTTGATACGCGTTAGACTACCCTTTTACTGTACACGCTCCAAATTGGTTGTGACCTCGGGAAGCTGTAAATTTGCCGATCGATTTTAGAACAAGCATCAAATCGTGACAGCTCGTAAACGATCTAATGGCGGTGGTGATAATGTCGTAAACAACGGATATTTCAACTGTTAGGATTGAATAGACAATCGGATGGATTTATATTGTTGATGCTCCACACAGTGAGCGTCAATTTCTTAGAAGCTATGCAGATGCTGAAGGCTTTAGGTTTTGGCTCCTTATTCCTTGTTAATGTGGAATCTAATGCCACTTGAGACGAATCAATCACAAGACATGTAAATCCAACTTGATGCCTAGGCCGTTTGTATTCGCAACAAAATTCTGTGTACCGCTGTATGATTGTACCGTAAATTGTGTAAAATCACAATTGAAGCAAAACAATCTAAAAAAAAAATACAATTTAAATGGTGTCAATAAATGATTGACATGTCGATTCTGAGCTGATTCAACGGGCAAAAATGGGCAAATGACTATGATAAGGCTATGAACAGGCTTTTCCATGAATATGATATAGCCTGAATGCTTCAATCTACGATTTTTTCATGATCGAACAGCGTGTGTTAGGATTGTTGTATCAGCATGTCAATAACAATAGTAAACAAAATCAAATGAATTTTCTTACCGAGTTACGACTATAGTCCTAATATGTTTGTGACCACACAGTGAGCGTCAATTTCTTAGAAGCTATGCAGATGCTGAAGGCTTTAGGTTTTGGCTCCTTATTCCTTGTTAATGTAGAATCTAATGCCACTTGAGACGAATCAATCACAAGACATGTAAATCCAACTTGATGCCTATGGCGTTTGTACGCGCAACAAAATTCTGTGTACCGCTATATGATTGTACCGTAAATTGTGTAAAATCACAATTGAAGCAAAACAATCTAACAAAAATACAATTTAAATGGTGTCAATAAATGATTGACATGTCGCTTCTGATGTCTATGATAAGGCTATGAACAGGCTTTTCCATGAATATGATATAGCCTGAATGCTTCAATCTACGATTTTTTCATGATCGAACAGCGTGTGTTAGGATTGTTGAATCAGCATGTCAATAACAATAGTAAACAAAATCAAATGAATTTTCTTACCGAGTTACGACTATAGTCCTAATATGTTTGTGATTTTGTTGAAACTATTGTTTCTGATTAAAAAAAATAGTGGATAGAATATGAACAATAATTCAAGGATAACCAATACTTCCCAATCCGGCATCCGTGATTATTTTTTACGTTACTAGTAATCAATAAAAAGATACTTCTTGTTTAATTTAAACTATTCCATTACAGTTGGTAAATACCTCGTATCCTGAATGCGAGTTAAGCTATAGGCACAATCGTAACATAATTTTCATGATCGAACAGCGTGTGTTAGGATTGTTGAATCAGCATGTCAATAACAATAGTAAACAAAATCAAATGAATTTTCTTACCGAGTTACGACTATAGTCCTAATATGTTTGTGATTTTGTTGAAACTATTGTTTCTGATAAAAAAAAAAATAGTGGATAGAATATGGACAATAATTCAAGGATAACCAATACTTCCCAATCCGGCATCCGTGATTATTTTTTACGTTACTAGTAATCAATAAAAAGATACTTCTTGTTTAATTTAAAATATTCCATTACAGTTGGTAAATACCTCGTATCCTGAATGCGAGTTAAGCTATAGGCACAATCGTAACATAATTGCACCAGCCAACAGTAGTGAAAAACAGATTGCAATTGAAACGCAGTTGAGCAGATGCCGGGAGATTCATAAATAAACTGCCTTCGTACGTGCAAATTGTAACACTTTTTATCTTTGCCTATAATAAGTTTGTCTCCCGATTCGTTCGAAACAATTATCACTAATTATAAATGCATAAGAAGAGTAAACGACTAGCTCGTTGATACTTTCACGCATGCACGTGGTGTAGTATGGGTGTCTTCGAAGCAGAGTTCTTTTTTTGTTAATGACAACTCGTTGGTTTTGCTACGTGACACTTGCATGTTTCGCTGTGCATACCCCATTTCCCCGGTGGGATGGTGGCTGGCTGTGCTCGAAAATAACAATTGGCAGCAATTTGGTTGAACTCATTATTTTTCACTTTAGCAAAGTTGTATGCAGGGCACAGTGCATTTCGTATTACACAGAACACGTACATGGTGCGTCTTTCGCAGCACATTGCAATGGATGAATAATTCATGTGATAGTTTAAATTTAATGCAAATAATAAAGACACTTTGGTTTATTGTTCGGGAAGATATAAATTATGTTGTGTAGCTATATAAAACTTATAAATTGAGTAAATCTACAATAAGTTGGATTTGCGGTCTGCTGTTGAAAAGTTAGAAAATGTTTACAACAGCTATATAAGCGAAAATAAAACGTCATTTAAAACAAAAAATGTTTGACATATAATCGCAAATCAATACCGTAATGCGAACAACCAAGAATCAAACGTCATAACGGCGTTTATTCAAACAATCCGGACAGAAAACAAAACTCAACAAACATTAGGCACAGCTGGCTTCAGCTTCGTTTGCAACGTAAGCAACGTCTGCCGGTAGAGAAAAGTTTTATACTTACATCGAAAGTCAATATTTCTTATCCGAATTCCACGTTGAGTAAAAGGAAATTGGTGACATCGTGAGAATAATCATTGGGAATCTCTTTGATTTGAGGATGATGGCCAAATGTTAGGAGACAACGGTAACATATGCCGTCTAGTTTCCTAATTGTAAGCTAACGGCGTATTAAACACAATCTTCACGTCGTGCCGAAAATTAACTAGAATAGATTTAACTCACATTCGTCACTGTCATTGCTGTGACGGATGTGAAATATGCACGTAAAGCGCACGTCACGACTTACGCGGGGAATACGCGTGAATACTGGATTTTGGAAGGGTGCAGAATCTCTCGGTGTTCCGCCCATTTGCTGTTTGTGTGCTAATCAAATTAAGCCACATAAAGGCGGCTCAAACGCGATGATTCTGGTTTGATACGCGTTAGACTACCCTTTTACTGTACACGCTCCAAATTGGTTGTGACCTCGGGAAGCTGTAAATTTGCCGATCGATTTTAGAACAAGCATCAAATCGTGACAGCTCGTAAACGATCTAATGGCGGTGGTGATAATGTCGTAAACAACGGATATTTCAACTGTTAGGATTGAATAGACAATCGGATGGATTTATATTGTTGATGCTCCACACAGTGAGCGTCAATTTCTTAGAAGCTATGCAGATGCTGAAGGCTTTAGGTTTTGGCTCCTTATTCCTTGTTAATGTGGAATCTAATGCCACTTGAGACGAATCAATCACAAGACATGTAAATCCAACTTGATGCCTATGGCGTTTGTACGCGCAACAAAATTCTGTGTACCGCTATATGATTGTACCGTAAATTGTGTAAAATCACAATTGAAGCAAAACAATCTAACAAAAATACAATTTAAATGGTGTCAATAAATGATTGACATGTCGATTCTGAGCTGATTCAACGGGCAAAAATGGGCAAATGACTATGATAAGGCTATGAACAGGCTTTTCCATGAATATGATATAGCCTGAATGCTTCAATCTACGATTTTTTCATGATCGAACAGCGTGTGTTAGGATTGTTGTATCAGCATGTCAATAACAATAGTAAACAAAATCAAATGAATTTTCTTACCGAGTTACGACTATAGTCCTAATATGTTTGTGATTTTGTTGAAACTATTGTTTCTGATAAAAAAAAAAATAGTGGATAGAATATGGACAATAATTCAAGGATAACCAATACTTCCCAATCCGGCATCCGTGATTATTTTTTACGTTACTAGTAATCAATAAAAAGATACTTCTTGTTTAATTTAAACTATTCCATTACAGTTGGTAAATACCTCGTATCCTGAATGCGAGTTAAGCTATAGGCACAATCGTAACATAATTGCACCAGCCAACAGTAGTGAAAAACAGATTGCAATTGAAACGCAGTTGAGCAGATGCCGGGAGATTCATAAATAAACTGCCTTCGTACGTGCAAATTGTAACACTTTTTATCTTTGCCTATAATAAGTTTGTCTCCCGATTCGTTCGAAACAATTATCACTAATTATAAATGCATAAGAAGAGTAAACGACTAGCTCGTTGATACTTTCACGCATGCACGTGGTGTAGTATGGGTGTCTTCGAAGCAGAGTTCTTTTTTTGTTAATGACAACTCGTTGGTTTTGCTACGTGACACTTGCATGTTTCGCTGTGCATACCCCATTTCCCCGGTGGGATGGTGGCTGGCTGTGCTCGAAAATAACAATTGGCAGCAATTTGGTTGAACTCATTATTTTTCACTTTAGCAAAGTTGTATGCAGGGCACAGTGCATTTCGTATTACACAGAACACGTACATGGTGCGTCTTTCGCAGCACATTGCAATGGATGAATAATTCATGTGATAGTTTAAATTTAATGCAAATAATAAAGACACTTTGGTTTATTGTTCGGGAAGATATAAATTATGTTGTGTAGCTATATAAAACTTATAAATTGAGTAAATCTACAATAAGTTGGATTTGCGGTCTGCTGTTGAAAAGTTAGAAAATGTTTACAACAGCTATATAAGCGAAAATAAAACGTCATTTAAAACAAAAAATGTTTGACATATAATCGCAAATCAATACCGTAATGCGAACAACCAAGAATCAAACGTCATAACGGTGTTTATTCAAACAATCCGGACAGAAAACAAAACTCAACAAACATTAGGCACAGCTGGCTTCAGCTTCGTTTGCAACGTAAGCAACGTCTGCCGGTAGAGAAAAGTTTTATACTTACATCGAAAGTCAATATTTCTTATCCGAATTCCACGTCGAGTAAAAGGAAATTGGTGACATCGTGAGAATAATCATTGGGAATCTCTTTGATTTGAGGATGATGGCCAAATGTTAGGAGCAGGATGTAATGCATAGCGTTTTTTTAGATTTGGGACTCTTTTGATTTTTGTTAACCAGAGTCCCAGAGGGACTAGGAAGCAAAATAAATGATACTACGTAAAGATGGAAAATTTAAATGTAAAATGTAAAATTATAAACATTACAAAAAAAAAACGAAAAAACTAAAGGCAAAAATCGAATTAATTACAAATTCCTCTCAATGGAATTATAATCAATAACTATAATCATTATGACGTTAATAATAGTATTTTGAATGTTTAAGAAAGTCAATTAAAAGATCCCAGTTTAAATTTTCCTGTTTTGCTTCATTTTTATTTAAACATTCAATTATCATCGTGTATTTTTATTCAAATACATCACAAAACGGGAAAAATAAATAAGAATGATCATAGCAGCCATTGACAAAATGCTTGGATTGAAAAACATATCACCTTGATTTAGTGACGTATTCTCCAGATAGAAGTGGTAACTAAAACATTATTTTGCATTGCTTTTTCTTTCCTTTTTCTCGAAATACGAAATTCATCAACAAAATGCTGAGGTCAGGACGATTCTATGAAATAAAGAATAGATAAAAACATTCCAGGCGTTACTCTGATGTCACAGTAGTAAAACATAAGTTATAGATATGGTACTAACTCATATATAAATGACATGCTATTATAAAAATAAAACAAAAATACATGCAGTACATTTTTCGGTAATACACATAATCTGCTCGTTTATCACATAAATCACCCCGAAATACTTGGAAGGTCTCTTCAAATTTCCGTTCGCGCGGCAGGGGATTGAAATTTTCCACAGACGAAATGGGAGGTACGCTTTCTTTCGGGCAAATTAAAACGGCGTCGTTTGATAACGACCTCGACACGCGACCGGCGGTGGTCTACTCGGCTCACGAGCCACGCCACGGTTCCCATGGCCCTCGCTGTTTTGTCGAGGACGTTGTCCCGTTTAATCTATCGCCCAAAGTATCAACACGTTTCGTTTCGATTCGCTACAGTTTCTGTCAACCGGCGGGCAGCGAGGGTCCAATTTTAGGGTTATAAAGGAGAAATAAATCGCAAGATCGAACGCGTGGTAGACGGTTGGCCAGATTTTCCAGCATGCATAACGATATTGGTGGTTGCAGCGTTCGGCAATCAGATAGAGATTTTGCCTGGCGGAAGGAATGTGGGCTGATTTGCAATTAGAATTGAAAGGTTTCCCTTTTCCGGGTTGCAAACTAATCTCGCGTAGTGATTCAACAATCATCAACGAATGGATGGCGACTGTCGATGATTAACATTCATCTAGATAAGATAGATTCTATGGAGCACGCGCATGTTATTCATTTAATGAGTTTGTTTAAATGAAGAATATTTACCGCTTACATGGAAGTGTACTCGATAGAGGCATCGCCATGCTTCTGCAAAATAACTTAAAAGTAAGTGTCATAAGCATTTTAGCAACATTGGCAACATTATTCAGACACGCTGCATCCTGCATGGTTCCTGTATGCTTCATGGGTTCCTAGTGTAGAATATCTGCTATGAATTGGGCGAAGAAAATTGTCAAAGTCATAAAATTCAGAACAGATTCACTTCAATGCTGGTGTGTGTCATCAAAATATTCCCTGTCAATGAGTGGCACTTAGATGGCTTGTGATTTCACGTGACTACACAGAATGTCACTCGGAGGAATCATTATAATTCGAATGGGATCGTTGGGAACGTATAGTTACGTACAATGCATCATGTGGAAGCGAAGCGAAATGTGTGTCGATGTGAAAGATTTTGCTCTACCACGTTCACAATAGGGAGCGAATTGGCTGAAACAAAAAGGCAAGGGTCCTTGAGGCATTTAGTTCCGAGTACGGCAAATGCGATCCGGTGCAGCCTCTATGGCCTAGTGCAGAACGCACGATGTTACGCATTTCAGGCTCAATTTTACACGGTTGACTGACAGCACGAGTGGCTGCGGAACGGGAAACAATATTACATAGGTTTCTTTAATTTGAGTAAAAGCTAAGTAAGTTGATTCAAAGATGTGGTGGTTTCGGTTGTGATGATATTTTTCGCTAACATAATTTCGGCTGCTCAGGTATGGTTGAAGGAAACACATAAAAAATTGAAGTGGAGTGGGTGTCATGAAAGAAGTAGCACGACAAAAGATAACCCAGGCTACCTGCGTCTTCTGTTAACTCCTGAAGGACTCGGACCGGATGGAATAGAAAAAATATCCGAAAGGTAACATCTGCCGTCAGGACTCACAGCAAAGGCGACTATAAATCACCCGCGCTTATAATGAGAAAATAACTACACGAAACGTGAAAACGCTACAATATCGGCAGAAACATGCATATCGTACCTTTTCAATTGCGTTGGAACCCACGTCGTTTTCACCGGGAAATTTTTGAAAGCTGAAAAAGAAACGCTCAAAACCGTCGCTCACAACGAAGTTTGTACACAATAGTCGGACAGCTCTGCAACCGATGATTTTGGGTTCGGTTTGATCGGATTAGGCGTTGTGATGGTCACCTCTGGCACGTCAATGGGGATTATCACTTTCGGTAATAGCTAATCCCATGTGAAGTCTCGCACAGGATATGATAGATTAACGGTGAACGCAATGGAATGGTCTGAAGTGGTTTGGATGGACCTTTCATTAGTTTTAGAAACAAGTCTTTGACGTTGTTTGTTGTGAAACTAACATGCAGTCTTCGAGTTGAAAACGAAGTTTGGTTTAAAGTTGACTAAATGTGTGTTTTTTACCCTGATTGGTTAATATTCTCCGCATTTTTTAGCTATACAAACTCGCTGTGATCTTACGCAAAACCTTACGGGCTATCTTTTAGCTTATGTCGGTATTGTGAGTAAAGGTGTCGTGAGAAGTTACCTCCAGGATTCGTTCCATTGAAACATACCTTTTGAATGCTGGAACACAAAAAAAACCTTTTCTGCGTAGCGAAAGGTTGATCCGGGACGCTTTCAAGTTGCACTACTCCGTATTTGAAGTGTTTCCCTGAGAAGGGGAACGATGAATCGTGCATCGTGAAGAAAAAAACCATTGTGAGCAGTCAATAATGTAAGCAGTGCAATAGCGTACGTGCTTTGAAGTTTACTGTGTACTAATGGGTAATACATTTCGAAATTGCTAGTAAGATTGCTATATACATATATAATAAATAAATTGATGAAAACTCTAATAGAGATCAATACAAGTAGAAATTGATGAATATCTTTCCGTGCAAAACAATAACGAAAAAAAAAAGAAAAAAATGAACCAAGGAAATGAAATTATTTTTGGTTCAAATGAAAGTCTCGTAATCCTCTCGCAGAATCATTCAATCATTCGGATTTTCATTTAGGTATGTACACACTCCCTGCTATGCTACTTGCGCGCTCTCTCTCTGTTCTCACCTTGTGGGCGAGGTTTTTGAGGGTTGATTAATGAATCGTGCCGCCGAGGCACCACGTGCCTCAAATGAAACAACTGGATGAAGCGCCGCGGTGTGGTTTCAATTTCCATCCATTCAAATCACTTAGAAACAGAAGTTTTGCGCCTTGCCATACTGGGCGGGGGGCAACTGAGAATGATTTCTTTGCCGGAGAAAATGTCCAGCTGCGATTTTGAGTTTCATTTCACAACATCGTCCTTTTGATCGCGTTGCTTACTTATTGTTGGCGGCTTTATCTTATCTTCCAACCAAATCCTTATTCATCTTGGCACTGTGCATGTTCTCATATTTACATATACATGCGTTTTATATAATCTTATTTATGATGTTGAATTTAATCTTTACTCGTGAAAAACACACTCACCACAAACACAAAAAGAAACGTAAAAAGTATTTGTTAAATGTGATATAAACAGACCTTGTATGTTTTGTTTATTTTTTTCTCTAGGTAATGGATTTTCGTTAAGTGACTCAGTAGTTTTGTGCAATAGCTTGAAATGAGAATTCAATTTTTGCTTTATTTTTATTTTATCTCTGCTAACCAAAATTTCAAATTGCATGTTTTATCCACAGTCATTTAGATACACATTCAACTTCATGATTATAGTACAACATTAAATGTAAATGTCTAAAATATTCAGCAAAACTCAAGCATGGTTTGGTTAAATATAAACACGATAAAAGTTGAAAATACAAAAAAAAGTTATTTCAAGCAGATCCAAAAGTATTTATGAAGTTACTCCTGTTCTACGAAACTTCTTCGAGAGCTATCGCAACAATATTCCACACAAAACTGAGTCAAAAGCTAACTTCAGAGCTCTAGGATTATAGTTCTTGCTTAGTTTTACTGGCCTGAATCATTTGGGACACGTTAACGGAGTGCAATGTCTGCGGGGAGCTATAAATGAAGTTAGCGCAGATAGAAACAACAAGTTCTGCCTAAAGTGGGCTTAGCATGACTTCAGATAGCAAACGTTTGATTCGTATGGACGTCGCTATGAAAAAAAACGTGTGACTCATAGGAACACATCGATGAAGTACATTGGTGAAATGTGACGAAGATGGCGATAGACTTTCAAATGGAGATGTATAACAAAACAACATACGAAATGAGAAAATATGACCAAAACAAATGTCTGAGAAAACATTCAAGTCAGTACGGGAATATCTAATTTGCAATGGCTACGTGTTCGGAAATGGAACGCTTGAAAGGGACAGTTGTTTGCCCGACCGGTAGCGCAAGCAGCCCAATCAATTATTAACTTGGGCCTAATCATTTACAAACAACATCTGATCACAACACGCCCCACGCAAGGGGCCATTTGAAAAGCTTTCAGTTTGCTTTCCTTTCCGATAATGACTGAACCGAAAGAAAATGGCTGATTAAAAAATTGAGTGGGAAGCTTACGAGAAAATACATCGTTCGTGCCATCCCTCGTGCCATTTTACGTTTTACGGATTGCGCTCGAAATTATATTACACTCATGGAAATGGAGGATTTTTAAATGTTTATTCATCTTCGCAAATTACCACCGTTTACCTTTCTTGAGCTATGTTTTTATTGCCATTCTTTTGATCTTTTAGTTTTCGTCCTTTTGGTGATTTGTGAGCTCCGTTTGTGGAGGTTCCTACCGGTGGAGGAGTGAAATATTAGCCAACACATTCTGACACATTCTGTTTCTATCCGTTTCAAAAACATCTGCAACCAGTACGATGGTGATTTATATAACGATATCAATAGCCGATCCGGAATGGCTCTATTCGTCCAGGGGGGGGGTGGTGTTTGAGTTTTCTTATGTGGGTCTTTCCCACATGTGTTTTGTCCGTGCCGGAAGGGTATCTTTGGAACTTTTTCAGGTACGCACACGTATGCGTCAGCCACAGTTGGTCACTTGTGATGAAAATCACGTTTATCACCTCCCGATTGGAACTTTTTCAGGTACGCACACGTATGCGTCAGCCACAGTTGGTCACTTGTGATGAAAATCACGTTTATCACCTCCCGGTTTCGGGCAGCAGTGCCCACGAGTTAGCTCCAACTCCATCCGCCACAACTCGGTCGGCGGATGTGTAGGATTTGTGTCCTACTGTTTTATCATGTTGCCTTGTTGTAGGCGGTTGGAACGGGCTGCACGGGATCTTTAGGCAATGTGAAGACGTTCCGTCACAAACGGCGTGCCCTTTCCGGGCGCAGCTGCTGCACGCTCGCTGGCTGGCTGGAAATCAATTTATTTCGTTTCGAACTAGGAAATATTGGCAATTGGTCGGTTATAGCTCGGGGTGCGGGTTTGTTTCTGATTTTTCGTTTGATTTAGATTAGCAACGTAATTGCTATAAATAAGGTCCCAGGTTTCATGCGTGTGGACTGAAACTGGGGACGTGCCTTCCCCGGAGCATCGGCATTTGGCGGCAAAGGGACGGCCGTGATGGATCCGAAGGAACTGTTTAGTTTTATGGTTTTGGGACGCAGAAAGGTTGCTGCCGATCGAACGGAGCTCGAAGGAGTTGCAGAGCAGAGTTTTGTTTAACTTGGTTGTTCCACCGGGCCCGAATCAAAGGGCTGCGGGTTGTGTTCCATATGCACCGAATGATTGAACTCTCTCTCTCGCCTTCATTTCGGTGGCGTGAGGATATGCTCGAGAAATAAAAAGAACAAAGACGACGTTCGATTGGAGGTTTAAAGATCACTACCCAATACAAAACTTTTCCTTATGTTATCCGGGGTACAGTGTTTTATTTCTGTTTCTTTATGCATGCAGTAGTTGATTAGGCTGGTTTTCGGTACAAAAAAAACTAAAAACCGATTCGATTGAATCTTTAAGGGGGGATACTCTCGGATCTCTCGATGGTGAGGATGAGAAATGTTTTGTTTTCATTCAAATGAAATCATGCGCGAACGCTCGAAAACATCGAGCGCTCAGTTTGAACAATGCCGATCGTTAATTGCAACTACACATGTAATGCTTGGCATGTGGCACCCTCGTCTAAGAGACCCCCGAGGAATCGAAAATCCCTTCGCTGTGTGCGACGCAGGGCAGGTTTGGCCAATTGCTTCGAACAGTGTCAGAACTTTCACCCCGACATTAATTTCCCTCGGTAAGCAGGGACGAAGGCGCATCAGTCAAATGGTACATGAAAAGCTGGAAGCCAAAAAAAAACGGTGTCCCTGCCTCCGAAGGGATCGAATGGAACTGCTGAAGGGTCTGGCGATTTATTGGGTAAAAAACATTTAAAAATAAATATTGTCATTATTTTTAATATCCGCTTCCCGGTGCAGCAGCGAGCACCGAGCGCCAACATGGCCGCTTGCGGCGGGGTTGTCGCAACGGGGCGCATAATAACAAACGTCTCGGCGTCGAGCGGAACAAGCGGAACGGCAAAAGGATGGTGACAACGGCGCAGATCCACGCGTCACCGTTAATGGTGGCGCGTTCCGCAGGGGACGCTTGGCCGGGAGATGGATATACGCAGTTGCAGCGATGATCCCGATGGAGGAATCGCTGCTTCCTGTAGCAGGGAACCAAGTCGGCGGCCCGGGGACGACGACTTTACGGTCCCGTGCTACCCCGGTGACGCTAAGATCCGGAGGGCATTGCGCTTCATGTGCCCGGCATGCTTTACCTAAATCTTTGACACTGTGGCAAACGGATGGAAACGGGTGTAGTTTCATAAGGGTGGTTCACGGAGCAGTTGCCACTAGTTTTATTATTGTCATGTACGCGTGTCCGCTGTTAGATAGCGTTCTCCTTATAAGGGGTTCGCTTGGTGAAGTGATGGAAAAATACGACAATTTGCATCGGACGCAGTGGAAGGTGCAATTGCGTAAAATTGTCAAACCCAACATTTCAAAACGATTTACGATTCACGAGTTTCATATTAGTTTGATAAGGTTTTATTGTAATAATTGCCGTAAACAAACACTTTCAATAACCATCACTAGCTTCTTGCACGCTGGAACGATAGGCCCCCGTACGCTCAACACGTTGGCCCCATTGGTGGCCATTGTAAATGGAAACCAGGTGTCCTTCGGGCGATGTAAAATAAAGAAACCATCACAACATAATGAGAAGCATGACACAAAAAAGCAAACAAAAAGAATGCCCAGGCTCACAGTATCATTTAAGCGAAAAGAAAACCACTGCAGCGAAAGGAAAACTGGAACAAAACACTTTCATCGCCACGGGACATGTGTCCACCTACGGTGCCGCACTGTGCTGTATGAAGAACTTTACGAAATTTTAGGATTTGTTGGATGACAAAAAAGCAAACAAAAAGAATGCCCAGGCTCACAGTATCATTTAAGCGAAAAGAAAACCACTGCAGCGAAAGGAAAACTGGAACAAAACACTTTCATCGCCACGGGACATGTGTCCACCTACGGTGCCGCACTGTGCTGTATGAAGAACTTTACGAAATTTTAGGATTTGTTGGATGAATAACAACAGCATAGGCCGTTTTGCAGAAGCGAGCGATCCTGGGGAGTTTTTTTTTCGTTTTCTCTCCTGTGAAAAGAAACAATCCACTTGAAACAACGCAGGAGAATATACAAAAATCAGCCACTTGCCTATCTCCCGGAGCGACATCCCACAGCGGGCAGCTAGCGAGAGGAAGGCACCTTCGGATGATGGGTTCATGGTCGAAGTTTGGGACCGAGTTTGGCTCGATGATTTTTGTTTTGCCTTCGGAAGGATACGGTCCGTATCGTATTCTGCGCGTGTGTTTGTGTGTGGTGTTGTTCTTTTTCGCACAAAGTCCAAACATTCTGCTCATTGTTAAGGGTAACACAGTATTTATGTGCAATCCCTAGGCAATCATAAGCGATTTTGTGTGAAATTTTGACATAAGCGTGTAACATGATCTCCCCAGAGATACGTGATAGTATCATGAAACAGTTGGTTAGATGTACCGTGCGGCCGCCTCGAGATGGCTCCAAGCTATCGTTTCAAAGAAATCCCTGAATGGAATTGGTGGCAGGCACAGCATCCCTGCACCGTATTTGGCAGGAATGAAATATCACGGGCCGGGTGGTGTGGGAAGGATCACTTACATATACATCGGGTCGACATTTTTCGTCATCAATCTTAGCATACATGTGTAATTTTGAGTGAAAGATAGTGGTATCAGTGTGTTGTGGCAGTAATAAAGGTTTTGATTTTGTTAATTATAACACTGTTCATAACATTGGTATATCACGTACATCTCTCCGTATTAATATATGGAATATTTCAAATCCCTTCCTCTCTTGGCACCTAACACAATTATAAGAGTTGTTCAAATTCATGCATGTTACTGTTTTTCTTATATAAAGGGACAGAGCCTATAGCTTTTTGCTGGTTACGTTTTACCATATTATGTTATTATGTTTATTATGTTTTTTGTTGGAATGAGTCTTGCACATTTTTGGCAGACGTGGACACGATCTCTTCACATGAAGAATTTCTGAGAAACTTCTTCTTTTTCAGGGAACATTAAAGAGTATGATAAATTAGCAAACTCAAATACCATGTTATCAAATTAGATACGGATTGATCATAAAAATATTATTTTTATGTATTCGAAAGTCTTTTTTGTTTATTTCCTACAAAATAGGCTCGGTTTGAAGCCAATTAAGCGTGCCAACACTTGACCACGTTTGCCATACACATTATACAAGCTTCGATTAGGATGACCATTAGGTCCTACACATGTAATGCTTGGCATGTGGCACCCTCGTCTAAGAGACCCCCGAGGAATCGAAAATCCCTTCGCTGTGTGCGACGCAGGGCAGGTTTGGCCAATTGCTTCGAACAGTGTCAGAACTTTCACCCCGACATTAATTTCCCTCGGTAAGCAGGGACGAAGGCGCATCAGTCAAATGGTACATGAAAAGCTGGAAGCCAAAAAAAAACGGTGTCCCTGCCTCCGAAGGGATCGAATGGAACTGCTGAAGGGTCTGGCGATTTATTGGGTAAAAAACATTTAAAAATAAATATTGTCATTATTTTTAATATCCGCTTCCCGGTGCAGCAGCGAGCACCGAGCGCCAACATGGCCGCTTGCGGCGGGGTTGTCGCAACGGGGCGCATAATAACAAACGTCTCGGCGTCGAGCGGAACAAGCGGAACGGCAAAAGGATGGTGACAACGGCGCAGATCCACGCGTCACCGTTAATGGTGGCGCGTTCCGCAGGGGACGCTTGGCCGGGAGATGGATATACGCAGTTGCAGCGATGATCCCGATGGAGGAATCGCTGCTTCCTGTAGCAGGGAACCAAGTCGGCGGCCCGGGGACGACGACTTTACGGTCCCGTGCTACCCCGGTGACGCTAAGATCCGGAGGGCATTGCGCTTCATGTGCCCGGCATGCTTTACCTAAATCTTTGACACTGTGGCAAACGGATGGAAACGGGTGTAGTTTCATAAGGGTGGTTCACGGAGCAGTTGCCACTAGTTTTATTATTGTCATGTACGCGTGTCCGCTGTTAGATAGCGTTCTCCTTATAAGGGGTTCGCTTGGTGAAGTGATGGAAAAATACGACAATTTGCATCGGACGCAGTGGAAGGTGCAATTGCGTAAAATTGTCAAACCCAACATTTCAAAACGATTTACGATTCACGAGTTTCATATTAGTTTGATAAGGTTTTATTGTAATAATTGCCGTAAACAAACACTTTCAATAACCATCACTAGCTTCTTGCACGCTGGAACGATAGGCCCCCGTACGCTCAACACGTTGGCCCCATTGGTGGCCATTGTAAATGGAAACCAGGTGTCCTTCGGGCGATGTAAAATAAAGAAACCATCACAACATAATGAGAAGCATGACACAAAAAAGCAAACAAAAAGAATGCCCAGGCTCACAGTATCATTTAAGCGAAAAGAAAACCACTGCAGCGAAAGGAAAACTGGAACAAAACACTTTCATCGCCACGGGACATGTGTCCACCTACGGTGCCGCACTGTGCTGTATGAAGAACTTTACGAAATTTTAGGATTTGTTGGATGAATAACAACAGCATAGGCCGTTTTGCAGAAGCGAGCGATCCTGGGGAGTTTTTTTTCGTTTTCTCTCCTGTGAAAAGAAACAATCCACTTGAAACAACGCAGGAGAATATACAAAAATCAGCCACTTGCCTATCTCCCGGAGCGACATCCCACAGCGGGCAGCTAGCGAGAGGAAGGCACCTTCGGATGATGGGTTCATGGTCGAAGTTTGGGACCGAGTTTGGCTCGATGATTTTTGTTTTGCCTTCGGAAGGATACGGTCCGTATCGTATTCTGCGCGTGTGTTTGTGTGTGGTGTTGTTCTTTTTCGCACAAAGTCCAAACATTCTGCTCATTGTTAAGGGTAACACAGTATTTATGTGCAATCCCTAGGCAATCATAAGCGATTTTGTGTGAAATTTTGACATAAGCGTGTAACATGATCTCCCCAGAGATACGTGATAGTATCATGAAACGGTTGGTTAGATGTACCGTGCGGCCGCCTCGAGATGGCTCCAAGCTATCGTTTCAAAGAAATCCCTGAATGGAATTGGTGGCAGGCACAGCATCCCTGCACCGTATTTGGCAGGAATGAAATATCACGGGCCGGGTGGTGTGGGAAGGATCACTTACATATACATCGGGTCGACATTTTTCGTCATCAATCTTAGCATACATGTGTAATTTTGAATGAAAGATAGTGGTATCAGTGTGTTGTGGCAGTAATAAAGGTTTTGATTTTGTTAATTATAACACTGTTCATAACATTGGTATATCACGTACATCTCTCCGTATTAATATATGGAATATTTCAAATCCCTTCCTCTCTTGGCACCTAACACAATTATAAGAGTTGTTCAAATTCATGCATGTTACTGTTTTTCTTATATAAAGGGACAGAGCCTATAGCTTTTTGCTGGTTACGTTTTACCATATTATGTTATTATGTTTATTATGTTTTTTGTTGGAATGAGTCTTGCACATTTTTGGCAGACGTGGACACGATCTCTTCACATGAAGAATTTCTGAGAAACTTCTTCTTTTTCAGGGAACATTAAAGAGTATGATAAATTAGCAAACTCAAATACCATGTTATCAAATTAGATACGGATTGATCATAAAAATATTATTTTTATGTATTCGAAAGTCTTTTTTGTTTATTTCCTACAAAATAGGCTCGGTTTGAAGCCAATTAAGCGTGCCAACACTTGACCACGTTTGCCATACACATTATACAAGCTTCGATTAGGATGACCATTAGGTCGTTTGCGATTTTTGCTTTATTATTTCGATAGACTCACGACGCGGTACACGAAGTGGGTACTTTAGATTGAGAATCAGAAAAAAAACACAAGGAGTCAAATCTGGGGAATACTTGAAGGCTTTCGTAAGGTTTTTTCTTTAAAAAAGTCAAAGCAGTCGAAATGTAACAAAAAGAGTTAGTAAGCCTCTGGACGGACATAAATTTATCAAAAATAAGAGGATATGTCTTAAGCTCGAATAAAGAAGAAGAAACAGAAGAAAGCAAAATAAAATTACCGATTTGATGCATCTGATTATTTGCAAAGCCAATCGTAATAGCAATATTCATATCACAGAACCCAACTTAAACACGATTACGTTTTGGACTAATGTGATTTGGTTCTTGACAAAATATGAAGATTGAGTTGAGAATAGAATGTGATCGTTTAATTTTTAAATCAATTCACAAACAATTTTCATTGACAAATTGTCTGCATAAAGATGAATCCTAATAATAACTTAACCTTCGGTGAATATGCAACGCCCAGCATAGATTTAAAAAGGTTACGCTTCCGTTGTAGATTAGTTATGAGATGATAAATCGGCATTACTTTAAATAATTCACCATTGCTACTTGAATGAACAACCATGAACGACCACAACAATATAATTAAATGTCATTCAGACATTTCAGAGTCAGGGTTTTGCTTAGTGTTTACCTTAGAAGTTTTCGGAAAAGATTAACAAAATTAAAACCATTTAAATACTGTAATTCCACTGTAACGATTGAGCAATGCTGATGAACGATTTGCAGAGCCGAACACGTTCGCTACAACTTCCGCTTTCTATTTACGATCGCAGCATGAGCCAGATTTTCCCAGGATTGCATAACGCCGATTCTAGACGCGGGGTAGGCTCGAAGCGTTCAATAATTGGCACCCTCGATTACTCGATTTTCGTCATATGGCTGTCGAGCGTGGCTGCAGATGTGACACTGTTTAACTTGCAACTTGGCAGCAGCGATGGCAGCATGAAGAAGAGAAAGAAGAAACAAACAAAAAAAGAGGGAACGTAATTACAAGGTCGTCCCACAGGCGCCGATGGCTGGGAAATCGAATAGGAATTGAATTACTTTCCCATTGCCACCTTCATCATGTTCCTCCAGGGATTATCGTGCGTGCGCACGGCAAACACGCTACCGTGGACGCGTTTACGCGAAACGAGATTAGAATGTCGTAGGGGTGAGGGACCCACTGCCAGCAACAGCTGAAGCGCTGCTCGAGAAAGCTGTCGAGAGTATTGTTTGATTTTTAATGGCCACTACAGATGAGTGGCTATTGTTTCGGGTTGATTAATGATCGGACTTGCGGGAAATAATTTATGGAAACATCTTATGTTATTATTAGCGCGTTTCGAATTTAAACTGTTTTGCATTTATGTTCGTCTGCTTGGCAGGGTAGCGAGGGCAAATAAACGCTTTGAAGCGGTTTTTGGTTTTCATTCTATCCAAACAGCATTAATGGTTCCTCTCACAGCATAATTGGTATTTGTGTTCTGTTGTATTTACAGGTCTGAGTTTGTGAAAGACACAAATTGATAATTGATTGCAATCAGCTATTGACGTGCGTTTGATAGTTTTATACATTTCAAGTAAAACTGTATGATATAAGACTAAAACATCAATTCGTTAGATTATGTTTATGTTGTATGTTTTCGAACAGTTGCCAACAGTAACAAACATTTGCGCCGTACCCCGTTCTGCTGGCTTTATTTCCGGCCAATGCCACAAGTCACGAACTTAAGCCTTCTCCCGACGACTGACGCGCCCGTGTGTACACCGTCTTCGGCACTCGAACCGAGGCGTCACATTTATTACGCACACGCTTCCTCCTTCGACAAGCCGAGTCCATTAAGGCATGGCTCAAAATCGTTTTTGAAATGACTGTTTGTTCGTGGGTCTGCTGCTTGTATTCTAATGAGACTCATCTTAACGTGCCAACGTGTCGTACACGTTCAAGTGGTTGCTACGTACCCTGCACTACCTTCGCGCAAGTTTGATGTAACAGCACCGAGTGCCGGGCCGCCGGCAGGAAGAAGCGAAGGAGCAGCTAAATTCAGCCGGAGGGATAAAATAGTGAAGAAAAGGACCGCAACCATATTTAAACACGCCGTGTGAAGACCTAAGCTTAGCCGATTGAGGACTCGTGTAAATATAGCATGTTCCGCTTCTCGTAACTGCTGCGCCTGCCTGTTCAGACGCCAGACGCCGCCCTGGTTCCCGGTCTCCCTGCCGCGATCCGACCGCGCGCGCTGTCAGCTGTTTGTAATAGCGAGTCGAGATTTCGGGGGTTTTTCAACGGCGCGGCACTTCTTCAATGGAAATGTCCAAGAGTCCCTACTGCCACAAAACGCTCACTTTCCTCCCTCCCGGTGCAGTGGGATATAATGAAAGTGTCACCAGAGGGGGGCAAAAACTAACCTTTTACTAAATCCCGCACACGTCCTGGGCATTTATAGCACCAGCTCACGAGTTTCCGTCGGGTGCATGGTGCACATAATTTATGTAAAATATATATTGCTACTTAGGCAAGCATTCGTTTTCGTTTCCCGATTATAAACACCGCACATGGTACCATGGGACTGGAAGGCAGTTTCTGAAGGCGAATACGTTCTTGGTAGTTCCCGCTGATGGCGTAGTTGGTTTCGTGCAAGACTTTTGTTTACAATGTGTGTAGTAAGGGTGAAAGCATGGCTGCTGTGTTGTTAAGTTATATGCTTTTTTTTAATATCCACAGTTTTTAACACAGGCAGAGCATTCGACAAGCATTCAGAACGCCGTGCAAGTGTACGAATTACATTAAATTCGACAGTAAAAATATATGTATAGTTTCACAGTCAGCTTCTCCACTGGTGCCAGCTGGCAATGTTTGACCCAGTGGCACTGTAACTGTCACGCTAGATTTTATCAGTCACTTCCCGGGGGCCGATCTTCCCGTGATGTACGACTTCAAACGGCAGGTCCGACATGATGAAGCCGCTCATGAAAGCTTCGCACATTTATCCTCCGTTAAGGGCTCTAAAGAGCTTATTGATTTCAAGAAAAGGAACATAAATTAACGAGCTAAATAACTTAATCCCTCCCAGTGTGCCTGGGTCCGTGATCCAGCGGCGACTCGCGACTCGGTGTTGAGTGAAAGCGAAGCGTCAATAGGACGCTGCTGCTGCCGCTGTTAATGCAGCTCAGGCGAACGCAAAACAAAAACACTCTGAACAAATGGAAGAAGATGCTTATGTCAACATAAACATGGCATAATTTTTACTGTCAAACGGTTGACAAGGAGTCGAAAAACGGAGTATCTCGTTCGTTTGAAATTGATGGCTCGATCTATGGCCTAGGAGATTTGAAGTGGCTTAGCGGCATGTTTTCTAGGCTGACACTTGGCAAAGAAACAGCGCTCGGGTGTTGCTACCCGCAGAGTGGGCACATTGCGATGTTGTGGGGATATTTTTTTGAAAACATTGAAAGATTTAACAGAAAAAATATCTAGAGCGTTCTTTTCTTAAGCAAGAGAAACGAAACAACCTAGCGACCCAACTCCAGAAGGTGCACGCATAAGGTTTAAGGAATACAACTTTTTGTGGGTTTGTTTTCAACACATCGGATAGATTTTAAATACTGTGGGCTAAATATATGGCAGTCCATCATTGAAAGAAGCACAATATACGCACATATTTCTAATGGCGATAAAAAACCCCCCGAACGGTTACGAAATGAGAGTTAACAACCATAATTGTTGGAAGGAAATTCGATCATCAACAGCTAGGAACGTGCCAGGAAAATGTCTAATGAGCTGCAGTAAGACCGAATTCATTAGCACTAATGCATGTGTAATGATTCACACGCGTGTATTAGTCCGAACAGCTGGACGAGCTTCCTAATGGGAAGTATAACCAAAATTGAATACTGTTGCTGATAAAGGCCTCTCGGATGCCGATGAGGACCGATCTCTCGCTTTTTTTTTTTCTCTCGCTTCACACCGTACAACCGGCGGACGGACAATAATCTTCGGTCGTAAAACCGAACAACCGGCCAGCATTACCAGAATTCTAATTCCTACGCCACGGTGCTGAAGGACAACCGGGCACTAGAGCCAGAATGCCCCTCGAGGATCTTCCCAACCGAGAACAACGGAAACGTATAAAAAAGAGAATCCAATGAAAATCCTGGTAAGCGTGCATGGTTCCGTCCCAGTTGGCTCTGAAGCAGAATGGGTACAATAAAAAAAGTCTGAAGTACGCCGACAAAGGACTTCGGCCAGTGGGAGGCAGCATCTCACGAGCGCGTTCGCACTTTTCACCGAAAAATTTTTATGACCACCTCTTGGGTTTGTTTTTGCTTTTGCACCATTTCGGTGAGACCTTCAGAGAATTTTTCTACCTGCTTCGATAGACATGTCTATGGTGCTGGTTGTCTAAGCGCGTCATGTAGCAGTGATTTGTATCATGTGCTGGGAACATAACGTTGAAGAACTGCACCTGAAGCTTCCGTAATAGTAGCATAAAGATGTGAAATCTTCCCAGCATATTGCACAGATAGCGAATTAATCACAACACTTACGGAACGGCGTGGCCCGGCGGTTTGGTGGTAGAGGTGGCAAATTTTCACACGTCAGGACCGGTACCAAAATTCCATCTGGAAGTATTCAAATAGTGAATCAATCACGACGGCAAGAGGAAATAATTGTAGTTAATCGTTCATGACGCTTAGTACGTAGCGGCAGAGAAGAAGAAGATATATAGAAGAAACATAAACAAAAGTATGAACAATAATAAAAAGCGTTTCATGTAATTTTCTGTGATAAGCGTGCGTAATATTCTTAAAAATAAAAATCAAACACTTTCTTGGCTACTATAGAGCTTAAAAAATAATAAACCGCTGTTCTTTAATTTTGGTTACAAGTAATTATGAATCGCCACATTATTGAAGTATTACAAAGCATTACAAAATGAGAAAGAAAACATAGAAATCCTGATGAAAAAATGAAAGATATAAGCTGTGACTTTTGAAAGGTTTCAATTGATACAAAGTAAAAAGTGATATATTCTAACCTGCGAGTTTATAACTGTTTCGAATCTATTATTGTAACATTGCCATGGACAACAACTCTTCATAATACGATAACAGTAACGGTCAAATTAGGTGTCATTCGACAGTTTTGAAATTTTTACTTGCATGTCTCTGTTTCTTTTCCAGACTCCTTCTCTTTAAAAACACATTATCAGTTGAAAAACTTGAAAATAAAACAAAAAAACTGTTATAGTCTGAATTCCGTGTATCACCATACATTAGCAGTGGTCCAGAACACATAAAACAACGTTAGTATTATCTTCTCAAAATTTTCGAATTGCCATCACATTAAAACTCGAAAATATAAAGAAGAAGATTAAAATTGTAAAATGTATGGATTTTGGTAATAATTTGTACCACTCACCAGTCAAACTACGTGTTGTGCATTGTGTTGATTCTTCTATATAAAAGTTTATAAACAGCTACACTGAAGTTCAATGTTGATATCGATAGCGACGCCAAACGACACGTAGTCATTAGTATATGCATCGCTAATAGTTAAAACGGTTTAGGCATGTTATTCGCAGTATTTTTAAAAGTGTTTCTCAAAACTGGAGGAATCATATGTAGTGAAATACATAAACAACATAAATAAACCCATAAACATTCCCAACCGACGTGTTGAATGTGTAATAACGGGCAGTATCATCTTCCCAGCTTATTTACCTATTTTGATTGCTTGAAAAGACTTTGATAATCATGATTTGTATCCGACGACCCTGCGTCTCCACGATCGGTATACTCACATAACTTTCGCTCAAATTGGTTTTGATGTTGAATGCCGTTTGAAATGGCCGGTTGCCGTGTGCGTGCTCCAGTCGCTCGGCATCATTTCACGGGGTTCATCAACGAAAATGTTGTCCCCGACGGTTTGGACGTACATGCCACGTCAAAACAAAGGCACCACGGCGGAAGGGGTACTCGCATAATAAAACATATTTTAATCCGTTTTAAACCGATTTTGTGGTATTATGTGTTATTATGACGATACCGTCACCATGTCGACAGCATTGCCGGTGATGCTGCCGGTGGTAGTCTGTTGACGATACTGATGAGCACCACCACGACGGGCTTTATGATGATTATGATAAGGCTCCCCGGGAGTGCGGAGGGCTGCGCGTGCAAGAATATACGCAATCTCCATGCGCCCGGTGGAGGGGGAGCAGCGTCCATGCGTCCGATGGGCTGGAGTGAGAGATTAAATATGAGGGATAAAAAAGTGAGGTTATGGTCGAAGGTTCCGAAAGGATGATAGCCTAATTAGTTTCCTTTAGAAGGATGAAAATAAATTATTTTTTTATATCACTTCTGTCTTATTAGAAGGCAAAGTAATTTATTTTAAAATTAATTTACATTCGAAAATTATTGTATGTAACATGAAAACAAAAATCATAAAAATAGTAACCAAATTTACCAACCATTTTTTTCAAGAGCAGTTTAACTTTTGAAAACATAATCGTATTGTAAACGCATATGAGTTGTTACACAAATTCTTGTATGTTTATCTTACTAAAAACAAACCTAATAATACTATTACGTATCCACCATTAATGATAGGGATTCATCAAAGTACTATTAACAAAATTAATAGCAAACAAACTAACTGATGCAATGAAGTATAAGGAAACAAGCATAGAATCATGAATTTCACCGGATGGAAACCCTGGATGCCGCACGAATGCAGCTGGGGCCTCGGCCGTGAGCTGTACGTTCGGGTGTCGAGTGCGCTCGGGCACAAATCGAGGGAAACGGTGAGCAGCATCAGCAGTTGTGCGTCAGTTTCAGTTCGTCTCTCGGAAAGCTGGCAGTCTTGGCAGTCCCGGTGTCCGCGTTAAAATGTGTGACAGTTTCGATGGTTCTACGCTTGGTTTGCGGCCGTAGCTAGTGTTTCGTGAGTTTCGATAGGATTAAACGGCAGCCTAAACTAGTGCTAGTGTCCTAGAATAACATATCCTTAAATGCCAATCAACAGCGTCAGACCGTGAAAATGAAAACATAGCCCAAGCGTTGGGGGCAGGGCAGCCTTCCTGTCGAATGTTTCATGTCTCGCCGCCAGCCCAAACGTAATGCGGCGATTCGCGATATTGTAGGATGCATCGTTGCGTGTTAGTGGTCGTTTTGTGCTGATTGTGGGTATACCACCGGAAGTATATAATAGTGATGTAATTTCCAATCAAATTGCATTTCGCTTAAGCCAGCTGTGTAGCCAGCGATGCCGATTCGGTGCCGCTGTGCACAAATCGATAGTGGAATATTGAAATAAATCCGTCTTCATGGCTATGCTGGTGTCACATCAATGAATGAAGGATTATAAGGAATGGAAAAACGCGAAAGAATGTGAATAGTGGTAAAAAAGAGATATAATACTAAGAAACATGTAAATGAAAGTGTTCAGCATGCTAAACATTTTATATGTAACGTTGATGTCGATGAACGTGCTTTAAGTTAAGGAAATAGTTCTATAAAAACCATAAAACCCAATGAATGTGAATTACCGTACTCTAGAAAAGGTGATTTTGTTTCAAGAAAAAGCAAAATCATTATGCATTGCGCGAGTGTTGCTTGGGTGGAATATTTTTTCAATAAGAAAATAATTTGATTGTTGCCAAGGAAACAACAAAAGGAGGCGAACGCAAAAGGATTATCCGTCTTCTTCATTGGCGGGAAAGGTTTCCGGAGATATACGAGGCACCCAACCACCCCACGCGCTATAAAGTCGCGATGAACTACTACGGTAAGCATGTGGAAAAGAGTATATGCGGGAGTCGATAGAAGTGCTTTCAGCTTATATTTGGTATGTACGAGTACGGGACCAATCCACGCAAGGATACGCGGCGTGTTGCGCGGGGAAGAGAGCAAAAAAAAACCGCCAACGAAGTACAGTTGATCGCTGGAACATCTCTGCTCTGTATCCCTTTCCGGGTTGGGCTGTTACGTACTGCATGTAACGGGAAGGTATGATCAACGCAGCAGCATGTGAAGGGCTTTCCGCGGCAGGAGCGAGCGATTGGGAGCGAAAAGCTTTTCCCTACGGAAGGATTATGAACAAATTTTTCAGGATTATAAGGTGATTATTTGGAGATTTTTCTTCGTTCGGTTGGCGGATCGTATCTGGCATGTTCCTCGCTTTCTTTGCACTTTTTTAAGGGTAGTGAACATTTACTGTGCACGAGGTAGCTCGATACCAGAATGCTGCGGGAGGTCGTCGTGATTTTACACGATATTTTTATGGTTTAGTGATTGAAAGCAATAAATTCACGAAATAAGCTGTTATCGAGGTAGGATAAGAACCTTTTCAAAACTGTTCGTGCACACATATGTTATGAAACGATTCCTTACTGTGAATAACAAGATCCAGCATGCTTGCATACATGCAAAATAAGTCAACTTCAATCACCACATACACACACAAAGAAAGTTTTTGTTTACAAAGCAACTTGATGCAACAGGACCCGGCAGCAGTATTAATGGCGACATTAATAAAATATTGTCATTGTAACCGTTCTTGATTGACGGATGGAGACAGCACCGTGCCGGGAGAAAGAAATGAAGAGTGATAGTGTCAGGAACGAAAGCAAAACAACGCTGGATCCCTGACGCAATGGAAGCATCGGGCGGAGCGAGAGCGCAAAGAAGAGCCGAACCGAGACCTGAACTCTTCTTAATTTTTAGCGGGCTCTTTGATGTCTATCTCGATGGCTTATTGCCCCGGTTTGGTGTTACAACTTCCGACGAAATTTCATGGGCTTCATGGGCGTTTTATTATTAAAATATTCAAGGTTCTGTTTTCGTCGGGTACTTTGAGAGTATCCCAAAGAAAAGATTGTGTTTTTTGTGTTGTTATGCTGCTGCTGCTGCTGCTGCTCGGCACAGGGTAGTTTTGTGTTGAGATCAGAGCAATGAGCAAAGAAAGAGCGTGTTCTGTAAGCGACAACTAAAAATTTTTTTTTCAGATATTTTTTAAGCTTACAATAAAGGTCAAAAATATAACAGTTAGCGTGGATGTTAGGTAAAGAATGCAGTAGTTTTACATAGCATTCGAACTGGTGCTTACGACATTGCGACGCTGTTATCAAGCAAATCTTTGTTGCGTAGTGGAATTTAAAAAATATATTTATAGTATGTGCATGTGTACACAGACAAAAAAGACGAGAAGAAGGAAATCATAAATAAGACTTAAAGTTTCTATTCCTGTTTCCCGTGCACGCTCTTTGCTCATATTGAAAGAGATAGACATATTTCTATCGCTTATGGATAGCGATGGTTATTTACATCTTAGATCACACCATGGAGGAAGGAACGTTTGATAATGGGTTGAAAGTTTCTGGTAATAAACTATTCCTCCATAGATACGGATGGAAAAGGGTGCATTTTACAAATATTTTGGGTGGAGTCAATGGAGTATAAGAAAGTGGTTTTAATCTCTTCTGATTTATGTTTATCATCAACACTACAATACACCGACGTGCTCTGTGCGGTTTTATGGATACAAATAATAACCTAATAGAAGTATGTTGAATATATTCAATAACTCAAATAGGTTCGTCTGAAATGATACCATATAGAAGTAGAATAACCGTCATCTACACTTTAGGACAGAGAAGACCCTAAGAATCGTCACACATTATACGAAACACAGCACGGAGATGAGCAACACTTGAATGAAACTGATGATAAGCAGCGCCGTCGCGGGTAGCTGCTTTAGCTATTCTTTTCTAATTATTCAACATCATTCTCCTGAGCTTCATTCTTAAATGCTCACAGATAGGGCATAAAAAAAACGCTGCCTCGCACGATTAGCGACCGCTCGGGCAAATATTGACGCGCAAGCTGTGCTCGCCATGCTGATGGCTTAAGCAGCCAAAGGGGGGCAATGCAATTATTGGCCCCCCTGAAAACGGTACAGCACATGGTCGCGAATGATGAGATTTGCGGTAACCGCAGCAAAACACGCTGCTGGCCTCCTATAACCGCGAAAGTTAAACAACAGACAGCGCCCCGGTGAATAATGTGCGAGGCGTTTCGGTGGAAGCAGGGTGGTTTGGTGGTAAAGTTTCTGGAAAAAGGGCCTCCTCCTCGCCAGAGTATGGCAATGGATTGGGCTTAGTGGCCGATTCTAGCTAAACACAACGCAGCCCGGACTGGTTGCTGCAGGGTGTACCATTAGAACAGTTGTTCGGAGTTTGAGCTTTGCACGAAAAGTGTTGATAGGAGACGTAGAAGAGAATTTTTGCCAGCGGCTTCTGCTTGATTATATCTTGTATTGGAGCTGGAAGTTGATTAGTGGTGGATGTTTGCAACATATTAAACAGTACAGTGGTTCACTGACTCGCAACTTGGTGAATCTGTAAACGATCTGGTATGTTGATAATTCGATACTGCTGCCCGAAGCTATTCGGTTTTCTTCGGGAGTGAGAGGAATGTGGATATTTACAAAGAGTTAGCAGCTTGATTAGCTCCTTCGAACAGTTCCTTGCTTCGCGTGCAATATTCAAGCACACAGCTACCAAACATCATGAAGTGGTAAACCACTGGAAAAACGACCGATACGTCATCGCACTACATTTTTAAACGATTAAATCTTTCCTTTCGATTTCACTGGCTGGTGGCGGTGAGCGTTCTACAGCTGTATAATGCTCCGGCTTCGGGTTTGTTTTGATTGCTTCTACAGACTTTGCCAATTCGTCAGCGGGTCACCGGAGAGCATTATGTTGTGGCCGGTGCCGGCGCGTTCCGCAGCTAGGTTATCTTGAACCGAAAACAACGGCTAAGAAACGTTCCCTGCTGCGAACTGAGCTAACTCACTTGGATTCGTTCTATTCCTCCCTCTCAACAAAAAAAAAAACTGCTCGGCTTCCGCTTTGCATCGGTCATTAATCTTATTGCCAGATCAGCAGTAAAAACATATTCTCCCTTATTGATACAATGGATCCGGGGGACCGGGAATTATTGTGGGAAAGGTCGCACACGCTTGTTCCCGGTTTTGCAGCACCATTTTTTCCTCCACGCCGGCTAATCGTTCCGAGCCATTTATACACGTTTTCTTAGCATCCCGAGCAAAACGGGCTGCCATGCACGCGTTTCGTTGTCCGTTGTTTTTCGTTCTCACCACGATGAAGGCGGCGGATTGTTTGCTCTGGGCAGGACTTCGGGTCGGTTGGGCCTACGTACGAATTTGGGAGTGGCTGATTGCACACCGAAGAAACTGCCAAATAGTTCACAGCTAGAGTTCTCTACACCCGGGCTCTAGGATTGAATGTGAAGAACGGCACAGGACGCGCTGGTGAAGCGCTTTCAATTTTTGGGACTCGCACAGCCCGCCACAGCTGGGCTGCATGTTTTGTTTTCACATTTCAGTTTCAGGGTTCCCTCCTTACGGGCAAGCCAATCTATCTATCCGGTCAATGGCATTGACGACCGAAAGGAAATGTGATGATGGTACCTTTTTGCGTAAGTGACAAAGAGGAACTGTTGCGAGAACGCAACAGAGCAAAAGGTTGGGCGAGGAAAATCATGCTGGAATCTCATAAATTAGTCATCGAAACCTCGAATGGGCGCGCTTGGCGAACGGCATTCGCTCGTAAATTCTTGGTTTCTAGCAGGGTAGAGCCGTAGAGCGTGCGAGATACCATTAATCTCCTCGTCTTGCGTGTGCACACACTTTCGTATCGCTGGGGCAGCATGAAAAGATTTCTTTGATCAGGCGACGGATCTACACCGGCAAGACGCAAAAAGGTGTCATCATTTGACGCGCTTTTTTCTCCTGCTTGGACAGTAGTTTAAAATCTTTCCCGTCTCCGCTGCGCCGGCTGCCGGCTCTCACGGTTTGAATGGCAGCCACCAGCCAACCAGCCGACCGGCTCCCTTCGTCTGCAAGGACATTTTAAGCAAATAGAACACACAACAACGAAAAAATGTGCTAGGTGCATGAACTGTCTCAGCTGCCACAAGGAAGATGCCAAGTGACCGCATGTGCGCGCGCGTGTGTGTGTGTGGTCTCACGGTTTGAATGGCAGCCACCAGCCAGCCAGCCGACCGGCTCCCTTCGTCTGCAAGGACATTTTAAGCAAATAGAACACACAACAACGAAAAAATGTGCTAGGTGCATGAACTGTCTCAGCTGCCACAAGGAAGATGCCAAGTGACCGCATGTGCGCGCGCGTGTGTGTGTGTGTGGAAGAAAGATCAGTTTTCGCTATAAATAGAAAGAAAGATAGCGGCGCGAGTAATTTAAGCATTCGCCACATCGGGAGACGCACCATTGATGACTAATGCAACGGCGGCTACTAAAACTGCGATGGCCGATGGCACGCGACAAGCGTGCGGAATGGATGTGTGGATGTGAAAAGTGGCGTTTGAAATGAACACACACAGGCCGGGCGGGCCCGGTACTTTCACGCTTCAACGGTAATTTGTAGTACAAACTGGGAACTTTGAATTTTGAGGTGTCTTGCAGAATTACGCGTTTGTACGTTTCGTATGTTAATTACGGGAGAATGCAGCCAAGGGCAGGTTTCTCAAGTTGTTTCGTTTCGATCGAATACACGCCACAGGACAGAATGTTGGAAGAAAACGTACGGAACATGCCTAGCCCAACTCGGTGCGATGGCGGGTATGAAATCATTTTCGGGAGTACACACACGGTAAGACCTCCACTGACAGCGCTCGGCGGTCTGATATCATAAATTAAGATCATTGTTTACAGTATTTTTAGATCTTCCACCATCCATAGCCTACTGCACCTTTCACAATGTGCCGGTCGGGCATCACAGCATGCTGCGGCTGGAGCATCGCTTCAGGCCTTGGTGTGTTTGTGTCTGAGTGTTGCGCTTGCATTCGTTTTGGTTGGCAGTAGCATGAATGCAGTCGCGCTAATGCTGATAAACGCCGAGAGCAGTATGTCAACTCGCGAGTGCGTTCCACGCCGCCGCCAACATTCCGTTGTTATTATCCATATCAACAACACGCGCTGGATTGTCTGTGGCTGTGTGCCAGGAGTGTTGAGCCGTTTGTGCTCAAGTGTTGATGGGAAATGAGTGGAGAAGCTATTGAAAAATCAACCGGTTGGTCCCGGTTGTGTGCCTCACTTGCCGGTGAAAGCATACGAAACGTGCGTAGTAGAAGCAGCATGAGACCGGTGTTAGGTGGCTGGAGGCTGCGCCCCCCCTACCTAAGGATTCATCTACAGCCCAAGGATCACTCGCAGGGGGTGTGGGAGCACAACAATATCGCTCAAATCGGTCGGTTGTTGTTTGCTGCCTCACCTTATATTCTACCTCCCGCTGCAAATTGCTTCTCCGATGCCTCACCATACCTAGCGCAGTTCAAAGTGCCCGTATACGGTGTTTGTGAGAGATTATTTTACTCGGAGTTTAGAAAGCAGCTAACACGCACAGAAAAAAAGCGCGGCGGCGGTTTAATAAATCAGCATTAGAGGCACCACGGTGCGACGGTGTAAAGGACGGCGATGAGAAGTGAAATTCATTGAAGAATCCCAACAATGGATCCGGTCTTGTGAGGCGATGAAGATGCCGGATTTCTTCGTATTACACTTTACGGTTTATTGCAGGCACTTTTCGGTGTAGCGGCGTGTGAAATGTGAACCCCGTGGTCAGGAAAAAAATCTTGGATTGCTGTATCTTGAAGGAGTCTTGTAGCGCAGCATGTTTGTAGCGTCACGGGTGGGGTGTAACTTATCATATACTGATAGTTGATTATTAGTTTTTAATAGTTAATACAGGGACGCATGTCAAATCTTCTAAAATGCTGAATCCTTTTTCCTTTATCCCCACAGGTTCCGCTGATATAAACTACTGACGTCGAATAGTGGAGGTGAGCAGTAGTAATTTCCCGACATACTGAATATCTCTGTTGTTCTGTACAACAGTACGGGCCAATAACTCATGCTCTCCAGCGTTGAGCATCCACCCATAAGGAGGAAGCCCTGACGAGATGCTTCGGTACGCCATGTGACAGCACGCCAAATGCCAGACATCAATGATATTCCTCTTTAATCAAAAGATAGACGATGTCACTCAATCAATTCCGCAGCGAATGCGCAACAAGAAGTCGATGATAGCAGTAAGAGCGTAGAATCTAATAGATATTGCTGTTCCGTATAAGCATATGAGCATGCAGTGAGAGGTTAGCGAGATCGCGTGGCCTAAAACAGTGTTTGGTTTAAAACTACGTGAGCGACGACGATACGTGTTGGAGATAGTTCTACAGATTGTGATAAATTATAGTGTTTCTTATATTCTAGGCATAACTACTTCAGCGAAATCAGTGTAGTTTTCAGTGCACCGTCGTTACAGAAACGTGTGAAGCGTGGAGAGAGTTCGATAATTTGTTGTGAATAGTAAAGTGCCAAAGACTCTTCAATGCAGATAAATTTCAACATGTTCCGTGTAAGGTTATAGTAGTGCTGAAGAAAATGGAGAACGGCACATGGTGAGATTATACAACCCACCCACTGCAAGATGGATCGATAAACAGCGGAGAAGCACACAGTGAAGTGAAAACGTTACTGGAACAGCATATATGTTTATCTTATTAAGCCATCCCAGCAGTACTCACAACAACCCGAGAACGGCAGCGGCGGTGGGGCAGAGGAAACGGAAAGCAAAATGACTTTTGTCACCGATGTTGGCGTTCATCATTTTGTGGCCTGGCTGCTGTTAATTTCGAGTGCGACTTCAACGAAAGTAAAAGGTGAGCTCGTGTCGACAAATGGTACCAGTTAGATGGAATGAAAATTCATGATACCTGGGTTCCCTCGCACTCATGCTTTATTCATGTTGGCACCGTTGCCTGCTTTGTCGGTTGAATTGAAGCTCATTATCACATTCGTGGAGAGATAGACATGTTCTTTTCACGGGGTTTGATTTTATTATTTAGAGACCGGCGGCATTCATCGGGATATCGATCAAACCCGCTTAAGAGAACTATAAACATTTGCCTGGTGGTAGTGGCGTAGAATGTAAAATAGTCGGCTGAAAATTTGCCCACATACCGTCTACCTCCGGATTAGCCCATTAGGTTTATAGTATCGTTCGAGTTTTATTGTAATTATAGCGGTAGCTGCTATACCTTGTTATGTACTTTTTATTGTCCATAACAGCATTTTTAAAGTCATTTTATTTCGCTACAATACCAACCAGCAGTGTGTACTCGTTTGTGTGGCGTACAATAAATGAATCGCTCTGCAGACCCGATGCCAACGGTATGGCTGAAGGAAGGCCACATTTATAGCTTGGAACAATGCAAAACTCATAACACGTCATCATGCTGAAGAATCATTCTGTGTGGTATTTGTTTATTTGCTCACGGCTTAAGTGGTATCGCTTCCGGAGTAGAATATTATCCTGAAACAACACTAGTCCGCACGATACTACACCACACCGGCTCGTCTTGGCATGGTTTCTTGACTTTGGCAGCATGTTTATCTGTTGTACGTGTTTATACTAGCGCTGGCAGGGGATTGTGAGGCCACACCGCAACCCCATGCATGCGAACCCGGTTGGAATTACCTATGAAATAGAAAGGAGAGGAAAAAATCTCCTCATGCTCGTGCCGGAAGGATGAACAATTCCTTGGGGTTTCTTCCCCGTATTTTCTACATGGTTTCTCGAATTAATCCTCGACCCCTATTCAGTCAGCCACCCTGGAAGTCTAATTAATTTTTGAAGCTAATGCATCTTGAGCAAAAATACAGCACAGGCTCTGGATATTGATCTGGTTTGATCCTTCCGCAAGGATTCTCATGTTACTTACGCCTGGGATCACTTGTTTTCCTTGGCATTAGGTGTTTTCGTAACCTTGTTTGTTACGGCCCTTACCTGCCCTAGGCCCTTTGAAATATGATACCCGCGAATGATACCGTTCGAGTGAATCAATCGACATAAGAACTGGGCGAGCAAAGAAAATTACAACCTTCCAGAACGAACGTACGTGTATTTGAGTCCACTGGGTAAACTTTAATGGCAACCTTTCATAGGCAAATGTTAAATGTTTTGCAAGTGCCAATTTTGGAAGGGCTCATGGGTTGTGAGTTAGATTGGAATTTTGGCAAAAAATCTCTTGAGCGCTCATAGCTCACAAACGGGTATGCATGGGTATATTAAGGGGAACGACACAATAGAAACGAAGCACGAGGACTCATTACATGATTTTGGCCATAAATCATTGCCATTAGCTGATGCTGTTCGTTTAATTTAATCATGTAAATGCAATCTGAATGTAAAGGGAAACTTATTTCAATGGAATCGAAACGAACTCTTTGGCTAACCGAAGAGTAGTAATTAGTAACAGAAGGCACCAATTTAGATCCCTAAACCCGGATATCATATAGATTAGACTAAGGATAGACACAGATTTATTCGGATCTTTTCCCGTAATTTATGTGCCATAATAGATACACATTTCGAAACGGGCAATGGTACACATTAATTTTACTTAAAAGAACATTTGCTACCATATGGTTGCTTCATCAACTGTTTGCAATAAATTGATTCCGAAAAAGACAGTTTTAAAAATGAAAATAGCAAACCGAAATTCCCGGCCCAAATCGTAAAAAAAAAACTGTTGCGTTCTCCTGAGGCTTTCCCAGATCCCGGCTTTACGAGCTTAGCATTCTATAATCCATTGAAAATAGTTTGGTACGGTGGGATTACAACACAACTGCTGGCCGCAACGCGCACGCGGCTAGGAGGGTCCTTTTTTGTAGGGTAACGCTACGCATCTGGGGTGAACAAAAGTTAGGGTCTCTTGAGCGTAAGTAGCGAAAGCGAAACAAACAAAAAAACGCTATGGCGAATCAATCCATCTAATCAGCCAGCAGAACGCGGGGAGCGCAGGGACATTTCATAATTTTCAATGCGTTGACGGAGAAACCCTAAATGAAGGAAAAACATACTGGTGCAGCTTCCACTGCCTGAACGTTCGATCGTATCCGGCATTTCTGCTGATGTTTATGAAGGATTCGACCGAACCTTTCGACAAACATCAAACTACCCGGGGGTTTCCAATTGTTAATTATTGCGATTGAAATCACCCAGATCAACGCTGCGATGCGGGAACGGGCTCATTGGCTTAGGGTCCTAAGCACGGTTTCGCCCTCTCGTCACTCACCAGGTGGCAGAGTGTCACTGGGCAATGTTTTGCGAAACCGATGATGAGCAGCGCATTTTTTTGCGGAGCAGATTTGGAAAAATGTTACAAAGAAACGTATTGGTTGTTGTTGCTTATGCGCAATAAAACACACGCGCGGTTGATTGATTTATTTCAGCATTAGTAAAAACTTATGTAATAAGTTTTCCGCAGTAAATGCATTTTGTACCGTAAATATAGCGTTTAGGCGATCTTTCGACGATCCGCTACGATCCGCATAAACCGAAATCCGCATTCTCTTTTGTGCTCATTTTATGAACTTTGAGAGCGAAGCATTTTTTTAGCTACACAAACGGACAATGAATATAAAATAAAATTCTGCAGCAGCAAGGAACAGCCGGTGCTTATCCTTCTCGAAGAGGTTATGGATAATCAGTAATTTACACTATCCGCGTTATCAAAACAGTAAGTTTTGTCATTAATTCGGAGGTTGTTGAGCACGATATGCATGGATTATCTTAATAAAATTATAAATATGAACCCTAAAAGCAATCAGGACTCATATTGCATCGCGGTGAAACGAATATAAAAATGCGTTATAATGCACGATAATCTGACATAATTTATTCTGCAGCATAGCCTGAGGTTCAATGTAACAAGTGCGATGTTGTCTCGACAACATTATACTGCAATTTTCGCGGTAGTTCACGCATCAGCCTTGCGTTCATTCGGCTCTCACTTGTAGCATTACGCAAACAGCGGATCGTGGGTAGCGACCCTTATAGTTGAGATAGCTCTTGAACGCAGCCCTATGAAGTATAGTTTAAGGTAGACAGCATCCACTGAACACGTTAATGCAATAAAGTAAAATCCATTTGCTTCTTCATTAGCAGAGCATAATGGATTAAATGCGCATACTGTAGCAGGAAAAAAAA
>KZ072421.1:108774-123626 GCA_002091845.1 Anopheles cracens
AAAAAAACGCTGCCTCGCACGATTAGCGACCGCTCGGGCAAATATTGATGCGCAAGCTGTGCTCGCCATGCTGATGGCTTAAGCAGCCAAAGGGGGGCAATGCAATTATTGGCCCCCCTGAAAACGGTACAGCACATGGTCGCGAATGATGAGATTTGCGGTAACCGCAGCAAAACACGCTGCTGGCCTCCTATAACCGCGAAAGTTAAACAACAGACAGCGCCCCGGTGAATAATGTGCGAGGCGTTTCGGTGGAAGCAGGGTGGTTTGGTGGTAAAGTTTCTGGAAAAAGGGCCTCCTCCTCGCCAGAGTATGGCAATGGATTGGGCTTAGTGGCCGATTCTAGCTAAACACAACGCAGCCCGGACTGGTTGCTGCAGGGTGTACCATTAGAACAGTTGTTCGGAGTTTGAGCTTTGCACGAAAAGTGTTGATAGGAGACGTAGAAGAGAATTTTTGCCAGCGGCTTCTGCTTGATTATATCTTGTATTGGAGCTGGAAGTTGATTAGTGGTGGATGTTTGCAACATATTAAACAGTACAGTGGTTCACTGACTCGCAACTTGGTGAATCTGTAAACGATCTGGTATGTTGATAATTCGATACTGCTGCCCGAAGCTATTCGGTTTTCTTCGGGAGTGAGAGGAATGTGGATATTTACAAAGAGTTAGCAGCTTGATTAGCTCCTTCGAACAGTTCCTTGCTTCGCGTGCAATATTCAAGCACACAGCTACCAAACATCATGAAGTGGTAAACCACTGGAAAAACGACCGATACGTCATCGCACTACATTTTTAAACGATTAAATCTTTCCTTTCGATTTCACTGGCTGGTGGCGGTGAGCGTTCTACAGCTGTATAATGCTCCGGCTTCGGGTTTGTTTTGATTGCTTCTACAGACTTTGCCAATTCGTCAGCGGGTCACCGGAGAGCATTATGTTGTGGCCGGTGCCGGCGCGTTCCGCAGCTAGGTTATCTTGAACCGAAAACAACGGCTAAGAAACGTTCCCTGCTGCGAACTACAGACTTTGCCAATTCGTCAGCGGGTCACCGGAGAGCATTATGTTGTGGCCGGTGCCGGCGCGTTCCGCAGCTAGGTTATCTTGAACCGAAAACAACGGCTAAGAAACGTTCCCTGCTGCGAACTGAGCTAACTCACTTGGATTCGTTCTATTCCTCCCTCTCAACAAAAAAAACTGCTCGGCTTCCGCTTTGCATCGGTCATTAATCTTATTGCCAGATCAGCAGTAAAAACATATTCTCCCTTATTGCGCAAGCTGTGCTCGCCATGCTGATGGCTTAAGCAGCCAAAGGGGGGCAATGCAATTATTGGCCCCCCTGAAAACGGTACAGCACATGGTCGCGAATGATGAGATTTGCGGTAACCGCAGCAAAACACGCTGCTGGCCTCCTATAACCGCGAAAGTTAAACAACAGACAGCGCCCCGGTGAATAATGTGCGAGGCGTTTCGGTGGAAGCAGGGTGGTTTGGTGGTAAAGTTTCTGGAAAAAGGGCCTCCTCCTCGCCAGAGTATGGCAATGGATTGGGCTTAGTGGCCGATTCTAGCTAAACACAACGCAGCCCGGACTGGTTGCTGCAGGGTGTACCATTAGAACAGTTGTTCGGAGTTTGAGCTTTGCACGAAAAGTGTTGATAGGAGACGTAGAAGAGAATTTTTGCCAGCGGCTTCTGCTTGATTATATCTTGTATTGGAGCTGGAAGTTGATTAGTGGTGGATGTTTGCAACATATTAAACAGTACAGTGGTTCACTGACTCGCAACTTGGTGAATCTGTAAACGATCTGGTATGTTGATAATTCGATACTGCTGCCCGAAGCTATTCGGTTTTCTTCGGGAGTGAGAGGAATGTGGATATTTACAAAGAGTTAGCAGCTTGATTAGCTCCTTCGAACAGTTCCTTGCTTCGCGTGCAATATTCAAGCACACAGCTACCAAACATCATGAAGTGGTAAACCACTGGAAAAACGACCGATACGTCATCGCACTACATTTTTAAACGATTAAATCTTTCCTTTCGATTTCACTGGCTGGTGGCGGTGAGCGTTCTACAGCTGTATAATGCTCCGGCTTCGGGTTTGTTTTGATTGCTTCTACAGACTTTGCCAATTCGTCAGCGGGTCACCGGAGAGCATTATGTTGTGGCCGGTGCCGGCGCGTTCCGCAGCTAGGTTATCCTTTAGCTATTCTTTTCTAATTATTCAACATCATTCTCCTGAGCTTCATTCTTAAATGCTCACAGATAGGGCATAAAAAAAACGCTGCCTCGCACGATTAGCGACCGCTCGGGCAAATATTGACGCGCAAGCTGTGCTCGCCATGCTGATGGCTTAAGCAGCCAAAGGGGGGCAATGCAATTATTGGCCCCCCTGAAAACGGTACAGTATTATCCATATCAACAACACGCGCTGGATTGTCTGTGGCTGTGTGCCAGGAGTGTTGAGCCGTTTGTGCTCAAGTGTTGATGGGAAATGAGTGGAGAAGCTATTGAAAAATCAACCGGTTGGTCCCGGTTGTGTGCCTCACTTGCCGGTGAAAGCATACGAAACGTGCGTAGTAGAAGCAGCATGAGACCGGTGTTAGGTGGCTGGAGGCTGCGCCCCCCCTACCTAAGGATTCATCTACAGCCCAAGGATCACTCGCAGGGGGTGTGGGAGCACAACAATATCGCTCAAATCGGTCGGTTGTTGTTTGCTGCCTCACCTTATATTCTACCTCCCGCTGCAAATTGCTTCTCCGATGCCTCACCATACCTAGCGCAGTTCAAAGTGCCCGTATACGGTGTTTTCGCCACATCGGGAGACGCACCATTGATGACTAATGCAACGGCGGCTACTAAAACTGCGATGGCCGATGGCACGCGACAAGCGTGCGGAATGGATGTGTGGATGTGAAAAGTGGCGTTTGAAATGAACACACACAGGCCGGGCGGGCCCGGTACTTTCACGCTTCAACGGTAATTTGTAGTACAAACTGGGAACTTTGAATTTTGAGGTGTCTTGCAGAATTACGCGTTTGTACGTTTCGTATGTTAATTACGGGAGAATGCAGCCAAGGGCAGGTTTCTCAAGTTGTTTCGTTTCGATCGAATACACGCCACAGGACAGAATGTTGGAAGAAAACGTACGGAACATGCCTAGCCCAACTCGGTGCGATGGCGGGTATGAAATCATTTTCGGGAGTACACACACGGTAAGACCTCCACTGACAGCGCTCGGCGGTCTGATATCATAAATTAAGATCATTGTTTACAGTATTTTTAGATCTTCCACCATCCATAGCCTACTGCACCTTTCACAATGTGCCGGTCGGGCATCACAGCATGCTGCGGCTGGAGCATCGCTTCAGGCCTTGGTGTGTTTGTGTCTGAGTGTTGCGCTTGCATTCGTTTTGGTTGGCAGTAGCATGAATGCAGTCGCGCTAATGCTGATAAACGCCGAGAGCAGTATGTCAACTCGCGAGTGCGTTCCACGCCGCCGCCAACATTCCGTTGTTATTATCCATATCAACAACACGCGCTGGATTGTCTGTGGCTGTGTGCCAGGAGTGTTGAGCCGTTTGTGCTCAAGTGTTGATGGGAAATGAGTGGAGAAGCTATTGAAAAATCAACCGGTTGGTCCCGGTTGTGTGCCTCACTTGCCGGTGAAAGCATACGAAACGTGCGTAGTAGAAGCAGCATGAGACCGGTGTTAGGTGGCTGGAGGCTGCGCCCCCCCTACCTAAGGATTCATCTACAGCCCAAGGATCACTCGCAGGGGGTGTGGGAGCACAACAATATCGCTCAAATCGGTCGGTTGTTGTTTGCTGCCTCACCTTATATTCTACCTCCCGCTGCAAATTGCTTCTCCGATGCCTCACCATACCTAGCGCAGTTCAAAGTGCCCGTATACGGTGTTTGTGAGAGATTATTTTACTCGGAGTTTAGAAAGCAGCTAACACGCACAGAAAAAAAGCGCGGCGGCGGTTTAATAAATCAGCATTAGAGGCAGCCAGCCGACCGGCTCCCTTCGTCTGCAAGGACATTTTAAGCAAATAGAACACACAACAACGAAAAAATGTGCTAGGTGCATGAACTGTCTCAGCTGCCACAAGGAAGATGCCAAGTGACCGCATGTGCGCGCGCGTGTGTGTGTGTGGAAGAAAGATCAGTTTTCGCTATAAATAGAAAGAAAGATAGCGGCGCGAGTAATTTAAGCATTCGCCACATCGGGAGACGCACCATTGATGACTAATGCAACGGCGGCTACTAAAACTGCGATGGCCGATGGCACGCGACAAGTTGGAATTACCTATGAAATAGAAAGGAGAGGAAAAAATCTCCTCATGCTCGTGCCGGAAGGATGAACAATTCCTTGGGGTTGTAGGTTTCTTCTATTTGGTGTGAAATGTGATATGTTCCACTTTAGGTATCAGAAGTGGGATAACTTGGTTAGCTTGACTAAAACAGTGTTTGGTTTAAAACTACGTGAGCGACGACGATACGTGTTGGAGATAGTTCTACAGATTGTGATAAATTATAGTGTTTCTTATATTCTAGGCATAACTACTTCAGCGAAATCAGTGTAGTTTTCAGTGCACCGTCGTTACAGAAACGTGTGAAGCGTGGAGAGAGTTCGATAATTTGTTGTGAATAGTAAAGTGCCAAAGACTCTTCAATGCAGATAAATTTCAACATGTTCCGTGTAAGGTTATAGTAGTGCTGAAGAAAATGGAGAACGGCACATGGTGAGATTATACAACCCACCCACTGCAAGATGGATCGATAAACAGCGGAGAAGCACACAGTGAAGTGAAAACGTTACTGGAACAGCATATATGTTTATCTTATTAAGCCATCCCAGCAGTACTCACAACAACCCGAGAACGGCAGCGGCGGTGGGGCAGAGGAAACGGAAAGCAAAATGACTTTTGTCACCGATGTTGGCGTTCATCATTTTGTGGCCTGGCTGCTGTTAATTTCGAGTGCGACTTCAACGAAAGTAAAAGGTGAGCTCGTGTCGACAAATGGTACCAGTTAGATGGAATGAAAATTCATGATACCTGGGTTCCCTCGCACTCATGCTTTATTCATGTTGGCACCGTTGCCTGCTTTGTCGGTTGAATTGAAGCTCATTATCACATTCGTGGAGAGATAGACATGTTCTTTTCACGGGGTTTGATTTTATTATTTAGAGACCGGCGGCATTCATCGGGATATCGATCAAACCCGCTTAAGAGAACTATAAACATTTGCCTGGTGGTAGTGGCGTAGAATGTAAAATAGTCGGCTGAAAATTTGCCCACATACCGTCTACCTCCGGATTAGCCCATTAGGTTTATAGTATCGTTCGAGTTTTATTGTAATTATAGCGGTAGCTGCTATACCTTGTTATGTACTTTTTATTGTCCATAACAGCATTTTTAAAGTCATTTTATTTCGCTACAATACCAACCAGCAGTGTGTACTCGTTTGTGTGGCGTACAATAAATGAATCGCTCTGCAGACCCGATGCCAACGGTATGGCTGAAGGAAGGCCACATTTATAGCTTGGAACAATGCAAAACTCATAACACGTCATCATGCTGAAGAATCATTCTGTGTGGTATTTGTTTATTTGCTCACGGCTTAAGTGGTATCGCTTCCGGAGTAGAATATTATCCTGAAACAACACTAGTCCGCACGATACTACACCACACCGGCTCGTCTTGGCATGGTTTCTTGACTTTGGCAGCATGTTTATCTGTTGTACGTGTTTATACTAGCGCTGGCAGGGGATTGTGAGGCCACACCGCAACCCCATGCATGCGAACCCGGTTGGAATTACCTATGAAATAGAAAGGAGAGGAAAAAATCTCCTCATGCTCGTGCCGGAAGGATGAACAATTCCTTGGGGTTATCCGCAGCGAATGCGCAACAAGAAGTCGATGATAGCAGTAAGAGCGTAGAATCTAATAGATATTGCTGTTCCGTATAAGCATATGAGCATGCAGTGAGAGGTTAGCGAGATCGCGTGGCCTAAAACAGTGTTTGGTTTAAAACTACGTGAGCGACGACGATACGTGTTGGAGATAGTTCTACAGATTGTGATAAATTATAGTGTTTCTTATATTCTAGGCATAACTACTTCAGCGAAATCAGTGTAGTTTTCAGTGCACCGTCGTTACAGAAACGTGTGAAGCGTGGAGAGAGTTCGATAATTTGTTGTGAATAGTAAAGTGCCAAAGACTCTTCAATGCAGATAAATTTCAACATGTTCCGTGTAAGGTTATAGTAGTGCTGAAGAAAATGGAGAACGGCACATGGTGAGATTATACAACCCACCCACTGCAAGATGGATCGATAAACAGCGGAGAAGCACACAGTGAAGTGAAAACGTTACTGGAACAGCATATATGTTTATCTTATTAAGCCATCCCAGCAGTACTCACAACAACCCGAGAACGGCAGCGGCGGTGGGGCAGAGGAAACGGAAAGCAAAATGACTTTTGTCACCGATGTTGGCGTTCATCATTTTGTGGCCTGGCTGCTGTTAATTTCGAGTGCGACTTCAACGAAAGTAAAAGGTGAGCTCGTGTCGACAAATGGTACCAGTTAGATGGAATGAAAATTCATGATACCTGGGTTCCCTCGCACTCATGCTTTATTCATGTTGGCACCGTTGCCTGCTTTGTCGGTTGAATTGAAGCTCATTATCACATTCGTGGAGAGATAGACATGTTCTTTTCACGGGGTTTGATTTTATTATTTAGAGACCGGCGGCATTCATCGGGATATCGATCAAACCCGCTTAAGAGAACTATAAACATTTGCCTGGTGGTAGTGGCGTAGAATGTAAAATAGTCGGCTGAAAATTTGCCCACATACCGTCTACCTCCGGATTAGCCCATTAGGTTTATAGTATCGTTCGAGTTTTATTGTAATTATAGCGGTAGCTGCTATACCTTGTTATGTACTTTTTATTGTCCATAACAGCATTTTTAAAGTCATTTTATTTCGCTACAATACCAACCAGCAGTGTGTACTCGTTTGTGTGGCGTACAATAAATGAATCGCTCTGCAGACCCGATGCCAACGGTATGGCTGAAGGAAGGCCACATTTATAGCTTGGAACAATGCAAAACTCATAACACGTCATCATGCTGAAGAATCATTCTGTGTGGTATTTGTTTATTTGCTCACGGCTTAAGTGGTATCGCTTCCGGAGTAGAATATTATCCTGAAACAACACTAGTCCGCACGATACTACACCACACCGGCTCGTCTTGGCATGGTTTCTTGACTTTGGCAGCATGTTTATCTGTTGTACGTGTTTATACTAGCGCTGGCAGGGGATTGTGAGGCCACACCGCAACCCCATGCATGCGAACCCGGTTGGAATTACCTATGAAATAGAAAGGAGAGGAAAAAATCTCCTCATGCTCGTGCCGGAAGGATGAACAATTCCTTGGGGTTTCTTCCCCGTATTTTCTACATGGTTTCTCGAATTAATCCTCGACCCCTATTCAGTCAGCCACCCTGGAAGTCTAATTAATTTTTGAAGCTAATGCATCTTGAGCAAAAATACAGCACAGGCTCTGGATATTGATCTGGTTTGATCCTTCCGCAAGGATTCTCATGTTACTTACGCCTGGGATCACTTGTTTTCCTTGGCATTAGGTGTTTTCGTAACCTTGTTTGTTACGGCCCTTACCTGCCCTAGGCCCTTTGAAATATGATACCCGCGAATGATACCGTTCGAGTGAATCAATCGACATAAGAACTGGGCGAGCAAAGAAAATTACAACCTTCCAGAACGAACGTACGTGTATTTGAGTCCACTGGGTAAACTTTAATGGCAACCTTTCATAGGCAAATGTTAAATGTTTTGCAAGTGCCAATTTTGGAAGGGCTCATGGGTTGTGAGTTAGATTGGAATTTTGGCAAAAAATCTCTTGAGCGCTCATAGCTCACAAACGGGTATGCATGGGTATATTAAGGGGAACGACACAATAGAAACGAAGCACGAGGACTCATTACATGATTTTGGCCATAAATCATTGCCATTAGCTGATGCTGTTCGTTTAATTTAATCATGTAAATGCAATCTGAATGTAAAGGGAAACTTATTTCAATGGAATCGAAACGAACTCTTTGGCTAACCGAAGAGTAGTAATTAGTAACAGAAGGCACCAATTTAGATCCCTAAACCCGGATATCATATAGATTAGACTAAGGATAGACACAGATTTATTCGGATCTTTTCCCGTAATTTATGTGCCATAATAGATACACATTTCGAAACGGGCAATGGTACACATTAATTTTACTTAAAAGAACATTTGCTACCATATGGTTGCTTCATCAACTGTTTGCAATAAATTGATTCCGAAAAAGACAGTTTTAAAAATGAAAATAGCAAACCGAAATTCCCGGCCCAAATCGTAAAAAAAAAACTGTTGCGTTCTCCTGAGGCTTTCCCAGATCCCGGCTTTACGAGCTTAGCATTCTATAATCCATTGAAAATAGTTTGGTACGGTGGGATTACAACACAACTGCTGGCCGCAACGCGCACGCGGCTAGGAGGGTCCTTTTTTGTAGGGTAACGCTACGCATCTGGGGTGAACAAAAGTTAGGGTCTCTTGAGCGTAAGTAGCGAAAGCGAAACAAACAAAAAAACGCTATGGCGAATCAATCCATCTAATCAGCCAGCAGAACGCGGGGAGCGCAGGGACATTTCATAATTTTCAATGCGTTGACGGAGAAACCCTAAATGAAGGAAAAACATACTGGTGCAGCTTCCACTGCCTGAACGTTCGATCGTATCCGGCATTTCTGCTGATGTTTATGAAGGATTCGACCGAACCTTTCGACAAACATCAAACTACCCGGGGGTTTCCAATTGTTAATTATTGCGATTGAAATCACCCAGATCAACGTAAGACCTCCACTGACAGCGCTCGGCGGTCTGATATCATAAATTAAGATCATTGTTTACCGTATTTTTAGATCTTCCACCATCCATAGCCTACTGCACCTTTCACAATGTGCCGGTCGGGCATCACAGCATGCTGCGGCTGGAGCATCGCTTCAGGCCTTGGTGTGTTTGTGTCTGAGTGTTGCGCTTGCATTCGTTTTGGTTGGCAGTAGCATGAATGCAGTCGCGCTAATGCTGATAAACGCCGAGAGCAGTATGTCAACTCGCGAGTGCGTTCCACGCCGCCGCCAACATTCCGTTGTTATTATCCATATCAACAACACGCGCTGGATTGTCTGTGGCTGTGTGCCAGGAGTGTTGAGCCGTTTGTGCTCAAGTGTTGACGGGAAATGAGTGGAGAAGCTATTGAAAAATCAACCGGTTGGTCCCGGTTGTGTGCCTCACTTGCCGGTGAAAGCATACAAAACGTGCGTAGTAGAAGCAGCATGAGACCGGTGTTAGGTGGCTGCGCCCCCACTACCTAAGGATTCATCCACAGCCCAAGGATCACTCGCAGGGGGTGTGGGAGCACAACAATATCGCTCAGATCGGTCGGTTGTTGTTTGCTGCCTCACCTTATATTCTACCTCCCGCTGCAAATTGCTTCTCCGATGCCTCACCATACCTAGCGCAGTTCAAAGTGCCCGTATACGGTGTTTGTGAGAGATTATTTTACTCGGAGTTTAGAAAGCAGCTAACACGCACAGAAAAAAAGCGCGGCGGCGGTTTAATAAATCAGCATTAGAGGCACCACGGTGCGACGGTGTAAAGGACGGCGATGAGAAGTGAAATTCATTGAAGAATCCCAACAATGGATCCGGTGTTGTGAGGCGATGAAGATGCCGGATTTCTTCGTATTACACTTTACGGTTTATTGCAGGCACTTTTCGGTGTAGCGGCGTGTGAAATGTGAACCCCGTGGTCGGGAAAAAAATCTTGGATTGCTGTATCTTAAAGGAGTCTTGTAGCGCAGCATGTTTGTAGCGTCACGGGTGGGGTGTAACTTATCATATGCTGATAGTTGATTATTAGTTTTCAATAGTTAATACAGGGACGCATGTCAAATCTTCTAAAATGCTGAATCCTTTTTCCTTTATCCCCACAGGTTCCGCTGATATAAACTGCTGACGTCGAATAGTGGAGGTGAGCAGTAGTAATTTCCCGACACACTGAATATCTCTGTTGTTCCGAACAACAGTACGGGCCAATAACTCATGCTCTACAGCGTTGAGCATCCACCCATAAGGAGGAAGCCCTGACGAGATGCTTCGGAACGCCATGTGACAGCACGCCAAATGCCAGACATCAATGATATTCCTCTTTAATCAAAAGATAGACGATGTCACTCAATCAATTCCGCAGCGAATGCGCAACAAGAAGTCGATGATAGCAGTAAGAGCGTAGAATCTAATAGATATTGCTGTTCCGTATAAGCACATGAGCATGCAGTGAGAGGTTGGCGAGATCGCGTGGTCTAAAACAGTGTTTGGTTTAAAACTACGTGAGCGACGACGATACGTGTTGGAGATAGTTCTACAGATTGTGATAAATTATAGTGTTTCTTATATTCTAGGCATAACTACTTCAGCGAAATCAGTGTAGTTTTCAGTGCACCGTCGTTACAGAAACGTGTGAAGCGTGGAGAGAGTTCGATAATTTGTTGTGAATAGTAAAGTGCCAAACACTCTTTAATGCAGATAAATTTCAACATGTTCCGTGTAAGGTTATAGTAGTGCTGAAGAAAATGGAGAACGGCACATGGTGAGATTATACAACCCACCCACTGCAAGATGGATCGATAAACAGCGGAGAAGCACACAGTGAAGTGAAAACGTTACTGGAACAGCATATATGTTTATCTTATTAAGCCATCCCAGCAGTACTCACAACAACCCGAGAACGGCAGCGGCGGTGGGGCAGAGGAAACGGAAAGCAAAATGACTTTTGTCACCGATGTTGGCGTTCATCATTTTGTGGCCTGGCTGCTGTTAATTTCGAGTGCGACTTCAACGAAAGTAAAAGGTGAGCTCGTGTCGACAAATGGTACCAGTTAGATGGAATGAAAATTCATGATACCTGGGTTCCCTCGCACTCATGCTTTATTCATGTTGGCACCGTTGCCTGCTTTGTCGGTTGAATTGAAGCTCATTATCACATTCGTGGAGAGATAGACATGTTCTTTTCACGGGGTTTGATTTTATTATTTAGAGACCGGCGGCATTCATCGGGATATCGATCAAACCCGCTTAAGAGAACTATAAACATTTGCCTGGTGGTAGTGGCGTAGAATGTAAAATAGTCGGCTGAAAATTTGCCCACATACCGTCTACCTCCGGATTAGCCCATTAGGTTTATAGTATCGTTCGAGTTTTATTGTAATTATAGCGGTAGCTGCTATACCTTGTTATGTACTTTTTATTGTCCATAACAGCATTTTTAAAGTCATTTTATTTCGCTACAATACCAACCAGCAGTGTGTACTCGTTTGTGTGGCGTACAATAAATGAATCGCTCTGCAGACCCGATGCCAACGGTATGGCTGAAGGAAGGCCACATTTATAGCTTGGAACAATGCAAAACTCATAACACGTCATCATGCTGAAGAATCATTCTGTGTGGTATTTGTTTATTTGCTCACGGCTTAAGTGGTATCGCTTCCGGAGTAGAATATTATCCTGAAACAACACTAGTCCGCACGATACTACACCACACCGGCTCGTCTTGGCATGGTTTCTTGACTTTGGCAGCATGTTTATCTGTTGTACGTGTTTATACTAGCGCTGGCAGGGGATTGTGAGGCCACACCGCAACCCCATGCATGCGAACCCGGTTGGAATTACCTATGAAATAGAAAGGAGAGGAAAAAATCTCCTCATGCTCGTGCCGGAAGGATGAACAATTCCTTGGGGTTTCTTCCCCGTATTTTCTACATGGTTTCTCGAATTAATCCTCGACCCCTATTCAGTCAGCCACCCTGGAAGTCTAATTAATTTTTGAAGCTAATGCATCTTGAGCAAAAATACAGCACAGGCTCTGGATATTGATCTGGTTTGATCCTTCCGCAAGGATTCTCATGTTACTTACGCCTGGGATCACTTGTTTTCCTTGGCATTAGGTGTTTTCGTAACCTTGTTTGTTACGGCCCTTACCTGCCCTAGGCCCTTTGAAATATGATACCCGCGAATGATACCGTTCGAGTGAATCAATCGACATAAGAACTGGGCGAGCAAAGAAAATTACAACCTTCCAGAACGAACGTACGTGTATTTGAGTCCACTGGGTAAACTTTAATGGCAACCTTTCATAGGCAAATGTTAAATGTTTTGCAAGTGCCAATTTTGGAAGGGCTCATGGGTTGTGAGTTAGATTGGAATTTTGGCAAAAAATCTCTTGAGCGCTCATAGCTCACAAACGGGTATGCATGGGTATATTAAGGGGAACGACACAATAGAAACGAAGCACGAGGACTCATTACATGATTTTGGCCATAAATCATTGCCATTAGCTGATGCTGTTCGTTTAATTTAATCATGTAAATGCAATCTGAATGTAAAGGGAAACTTATTTCAATGGAATCGAAACGAACTCTTTGGCTAACCGAAGAGTAGTAATTAGTAACAGAAGGCACCAATTTAGATCCCTAAACCCGGATATCATATAGATCCGATGCGTCCATCGATCAGCCTACGGGTCAACGTTTAGCGCGACCGCATTCAAGGTTGCCTACAGGGTTTCTTCCCCGTATTTTCTACATGGTTTCTCGAATTAATCCTCGACCCCTATTCAGTCAGCCACCCTGGAAGTCTAATTAATTTTTGAAGCTAATGCATCTTGAGCAAAAATACAGCACAGGCTCTGGATATTGATCTGGTTTGATCCTTCCGCAAGGATTCTCATGTTACTTACGCCTGGGATCACTTGTTTTCCTTGGCATTAGGTGTTTTCGTAACCTTGTTTGTTACGGCCCTTACCTGCCCTAGGCCCTTTGAAATATGATACCCGCGAATGATACCGTTCGAGTGAATCAATCGACATAAGAACTGGGCGAGCAAAGAAAATTACAACCTTCCAGAACGAACGTACGTGTATTTGAGTCCACTGGGTAAACTTTAATGGCAACCTTTCATAGGCAAATGTTAAATGTTTTGCAAGTGCCAATTTTGGAAGGGCTCATGGGTTGTGAGTTAGATTGGAATTTTGGCAAAAAATCTCTTGAGCGCTCATAGCTCACAAACGGGTATGCATGGGTATATTAAGGGGAACGACACAATAGAAACGAAGCACGAGGACTCATTACATGATTTTGGCCATAAATCATTGCCATTAGCTGATGCTGTTCGTTTAATTTAATCATGTAAATGCAATCTGAATGTAAAGGGAAACTTATTTCAATGGAATCGAAACGAACTCTTTGGCTAACCGAAGAGTAGTAATTAGTAACAGAAGGCACCAATTTAGATCCCTAAACCCGGATATCATATAGATTAGACTAAGGATAGACACAGATTTATTCGGATCTTTTCCCGTAATTTATGTGCCATAATAGATACACATTTCGAAACGGGCAATGGTACACATTAATTTTACTTAAAAGAACATTTGCTACCATATGGTTGCTTCATCAACTGTTTGCAATAAATTGATTCCGAAAAAGACAGTTTTAAAAATGAAAATAGCAAACCGAAATTCCCGGCCCAAATCGTAAAAAAAAAACTGTTGCGTTCTCCTGAGGCTTTCCCAGATCCCGGCTTTACGAGCTTAGCATTCTATAATCCATTGAAAATAGTTTGGTACGGTGGGATTACAACACAACTGCTGGCCGCAACGCGCACGCGGCTAGGAGGGTCCTTTTTTGTAGGGTAACGCTACGCATCTGGGGTGAACAAAAGTTAGGGTCTCTTGAGCGTAAGTAGCGAAAGCGAAACAAACAAAAAAACGCTATGGCGAATCAATCCATCTAATCAGCCAGCAGAACGCGGGGAGCGCAGGGACATTTCATAATTTTCAATGCGTTGACGGAGAAACCCTAAATGAAGGAAAAACATACTGGTGCAGCTTCCACTGCCTGAACGTTCGATCGTATCCGGCATTTCTGCTGATGTTTATGAAGGATTCGACCGAACCTTTCGACAAACATCAAACTACCCGGGGGTTTCCAATTGTTAATTATTGCGATTGAAATCACCCAGATCAACGCTGCGATGCGGGAACGGGCTCATTGGCTTAGGGTCCTAAGCACGGTTTCGCCCTCTCGTCACTCACCAGGTGGCAGAGTGTCACTGGGCAATGTTTTGCGAAACCGATGATGAGCAGCGCATTTTTTTGCGGAGCAGATTTGGAAAAATGTTACAAAGAAACGTATTGGTTGTTGTTGCTTATGCGCAATAAAACACACGCGCGGTTGATTGATTTATTTCAGCATTAGTAAAAACTTATGTAATAAGTTTTCCGCAGTACGGTTTCAGGGAGGACCGGATGCGGTGTGGCGTTGTAGCGGAAAAGAGGTACTTTTAGAGCGGCGAAATGAAATGGCAAATAAAATCCCCCGGATCTCCCGGATGCCGGCACATCAAGAGGTTTCCAGCTGCTGGGACTGATTTAAAATACAGATAGTAAAATTATCAAACATGAGCAGATCACTCTCACATAAAAGGGTTGATGATGTCGACGCATAGTGAATTGCTCGACAACGTTTCAATATTGAAAAGATGTACAAACTTTCCGAGAAAAATAGTATAACCTAGTTTTTAAAATAGTGTATCTCACAATCCCCTATCCATCATTTTACGTTTGATTAAAAGTAATGCCGTAGCATCACGCGCTTCATAATAACCTGAAATGGATACCCGACCTTATGTGCGGTTTTGGAGTGTAGTGTACGCTTTCTCGTGATAGTGAACCG
>KZ072421.1:153427-166629 GCA_002091845.1 Anopheles cracens
CACGGGCTGGCGGGCGTGCGGTGTATTTTTGTATTCCTCTGTACCCACATCAGGCTTTTAGCGACAGCCGTTCCGGCGGATTGTCTCGTTGATGACGTTGATGTGTAATCCGTGAGGGTGAGGTTTTAATTCATTCTAAATTTATGAGCCTCATGCTTCAACTGGTAACAGAAATTTAGTGTTTTTGGATTGCAGCCTTTTTATTAGTTCTATATTGTCGGCGCTTTTTTTCTCTCTCTCGGTGCAGACTGTATTTCAGCGTTGTGGCCAGTGTTGGCATACATTCAGCAATATGCTTTTGATGTTTACAACGTATGCTAAAAAGGCGGATTGTGGCAACGTAGATCATAACATATGAAGAGTAGTAAAAAACGTTTGATATGTAGAGCATGCATGCAGATATAGAGATATACAGTATTTTAAAAAAAAAGTTGATGTATATCTTACTATACATCCATGCTTTATATCTTACTAGTTTTACAGACGAACATTGTGCCACTTTGTCATAAATATCGTTCTAATAGTCGATGTATTATGTAGTCTTTATGCGTTCATAAAACATTAATTTGTAGTAAAAAACGTTTGATATGTAGAGCATGCATGCAGATATAGAGATATACAGTATTTAAAAAAAAGTTGGTGTATATCTTATTATACATTCATGCTTTATATCTTACTAGTTTTACAGATGAACATTGTGCCACTTTGTCATAAATATCGTTCTAATAGTCGATGTATTATGTAGTCTTTATGCGTTCATAAAACATTAATTTCCTGTCTCTCAGATGCTTTGACTCAGTCGCTCTCTGTAATGCTATGCGGATTGTCTACCTTTAGGAGGTTATTTGAACACTGAGGGTCTACTGGATCCGATACTCTCGAGTACAGGGTTGATTCCGAAGTTTGTAGATACGAGATTTTTTAACGGTTCCAGACATTTTTTATTGCGTTCTTCAGCTGTTTGACGGCTTCCGAAATGTTTTTGAATCCGTTCCGAAGTTTGTTTTTTATGGGCTCCTGGATATTCTTGATAGCTTCTCCCAGTTATTTGACGGTTTCTCGTATATTTTTGGGGAAATGCAAAAAAAAGGTAAATAGGAGCTTTATTTTGAAAATATTTATGTAAAATGTGTTATTTCCGATTAGGTTATGTAAGCAAGATCTACGGGTAATTCTGTGGAAATAATTTTCTATGAGTTGAGTTTCGAACTCTTTTGTTCCTTTCCTTTAGACAATACAGACTGGTTAAGTTCTATCTAAATGTACTGTCGAAAATCCACAATGGCATACACATTTGATGTGTTAGGAATGTATTTTAATTTTTACTTTGAAAAATTGATATCAGTACTTGGAAACAACTACAGGAATACATTAAAAGGAGACAAAAATAGTGATCGTTATTACTAAAATAGGGTTTTTATTTTGATTATGATTTGGGCTTTTCTGACATATTATTTTTATAATCAATAACTCAAAGATACTCTCTGTACTGTAAATTATACGAACAACATGGTGGAATGCATTCAAAAATATCTGAGATCATCAAACCGTGAAAATACGACTCCACGGATTCAAAAAACATCTACGCAACCGGCTAAAAGCGACCACGGCCGACTCGGCTTTCGTGCTGTCGGAGAAGTTCGCTCTGATGGTCTTTGGCGAATATTATGACTAATCCAGTGGTTGCACTCAATGAACAACAGCTTCCGCCTCCTTTTCAACTGATCACAGGTCGCGCAGCTTGATTGGGATGGCGGCCAGAGTGTCGCGGATTCCGCACAGCCGAGACAGGCTACTCATTATAGTCTTTACGTTTACTGTATCGACGACTGGGTAGTGTGGCAATAGCAGGTATAAGGTGAAGTCTTTGACATACACATATTGTACAAGATATCCATGTCTCGATAAAATTTGCGGCAAACGGAAAATCACAAAGCGCATATTGTGATTTTTCAAGAAACAAATTTCACTTGTGAAGCAGAAGTAACAAGAAGTGATACGGTCACAAGCCAAAGGGATTATAAAACTAGAGTAGTTATCGCACAACTGGTAAAAATTTCAGTCGAATCGACTAATAACGCCAACAACAAAACTTTAGGTTAAAACCGCATGCCGAAAGCTCTATCTCGTTTTGAGCAACCGAAGCTGAATGTGGAAAAAGTGACAATTGATACCAAAGCGACCGTTAGTGTTATGGCATCTTTTATGTAACCATTTAAGTGTATTTTAAGCGCATCGGAAGCCATTTTAAACAGACTAGAAAGCCTCTTTTTTATCTTTTTCGTCATCGGCGTCACGATCTTCATTTCATACCTGGTTTAACATGGGATAGATTGTTTTATAATACATGTGGTTTGTACAACATATGCAATACAACCCACTGTGCGAAAGTTGAAAAATGAGCAGCATAAGCTTGTTAAAATAAGATCATAATATTATATCAAAAATCTATTTTAATAAATGGCAAATGGGCTATCTTTTTGCCAAGCAATTAATGAGCTAGCTAAAAAATGGGGGCCACTGCTTTGCACGGTCGATCACTTTACCCACTGTTTCATTAGGTTTCTCACCCCTGACAGAGATCAAGGGTGTGAAACTCTTTGCAACGACCAACGCGGTCATGCCTGCCGACATACGGCTTACAAGATTATTTTTTAACACTATAGTCGGTTAGTCACTCCTTAGTAGGGTGACACGGTCCAGATCGGTCCACTCTTGCTAAACACACATAAACTTTCGTGTTTTTACAACAATTTAACAACTGATTTTTGGCAAGCAGCATATTCGACGTCAAAAGTAAAATGCTTAGGTATTCATTGTCTATTTATTCTTATAACTCGTTGTGTTAGTCTTCCGTGATTCAATGTATACTTTTTTGTTGCCAAGTTAGTGCGAAAATATTGAAAACTTGCATTCCATTCGACAACACTGCAGACGTGTTAGTATTTTTTTTTTTGCGAAATCAACTGACAACCAGCAAACTCTCAAACTGGAACTGGTGTCTGATTCACCTCTCAGCTGGGACAAGTAATAAATTTTTAAAAACTAAAACAAAATCTACATAAGCGCAGGATCGCGTCATCTGTAGAGCGCACTTTTTGATAAGTAATTATTATTTAGTCAGCAGTCATAAGTCTCTTTATTTGAAACAAGGATTTATTGTTCGGTATTCATATGACATCGTTAAATCTTAATCATGTTTTGGGCTATGACGTGGTTTGAACAATATTTTGAATACAAACTTTTTAGTTTTTTTAAACTACCGAATCATACGAAACTGAAGCCAATCAATACGAAACTAAAGCCAAGACGGTATCCAGCACGTGTTCTATGTTCTCTACCATGTATTCAATTTCAATCTATTCCGTTATTTCGGTTTTTAGTTCGATACATTACTTCTCGTTTCATTACAACATATTATTTTTTTATTTATGCCTTCTGCTTTTTATAAACAGTTTTTTTATTTAATCTTATGTATTTCACTTTTTCTTATTGATCTTTTTTAAAAGTAGATGCCACTCCCATTTCTACACATTTGGGCGAAAAATTATGTTCTCAATTACCTGTAACAACAATTCAAGTGAATTTGAAACCAATCCGAAGGAACACCACGTCAAATATATCCCATCTCAAAGACAAAACAACCTTTCATGCGTTTTATCTCAGGTACGTCCTTTGCAATGATAGGATCGATGAGATGAAGGCGTAAAGTGCGCCAAACGTGTGCACAAAGAAAGTTCCTGGTGATAGTGAAAATTACAAAGTGCACACACATCTCTGAGGGGCGTGCAATCGACAAATACCGTGCAGTTGAATGTGTCAGTTATTCACACCCTTCCGAACGGCCGCACGCTTTCTTCGGATAGTTATCGTCCGTAGTTTCAAGTGGCAGGTTCGGTCCGATGAGTACACCAAACTCGTAGGTGACCTAAATGCACTGTGTTGTTTAAGAAGCTGTGACAAGTGACTGATATCCATTTATGGTGTGTTGGCCGGCAGTTGATTACGATATAGAGGGCGATCAGTGTTTGAAATATTGCTCGCCGGGAAGTGTGAACTACTGGAAGTGTCTAAGCGCTTACTGAGGTTCTAAGCGTTTTACTTTACACAAGCTTCAGTGCGTTTGAAAGCATTTCTCGGTACGAGTTTTTCACAAACAGTATGGAGCTCCGAGTTAGAGGTAAGGGCAGATAAGTTGCCCTGTTTTCGTAAATACTGCAGCTATCTTCTTACTATCAGATGTGGACCTCACCTGTTTGTGTTTTAAACCAAACTCGTCACACTGACTCCGAGAACCCACACTTAACACACTCTTCGTGCAAAACATGCGACGTTTTGTTTGTCGCGTTATCAAGCGTTTTGAAAATAATATTTATAGCAGACGTGACAAAAAAGATCGTCTCACTCACAGTGCGCGTGAGCTTATCAGCACGGTGATCTTAAAATCATTCGAAACCGTTTTTAAAATATGCTACTGCGCAGATATAAAGTACGTAGAAATGTAAACAACTCAAAGCATTGCGTTGTAAGCAGCAAACAACAAATGGTAGTGAAACGAAATCGAGACACTAAGAGCACAAACTTGAACAGCAGAGCAGATCATAGCCAGGTGACAACTGCACATGTAATGTTCCGGTCTGTGGTGGTGGTGGTACAGGTTCCGCTAAAGTTCACGGTCAGCTGAACCGGAGCCACATGTGCTAACGAGAGCCAAGATCTTGCCCGGCCCGCAACGCATGGAAGTATGGAAAACCGGCGCCGGCGAGCAATATTTACCGTACACTAAATTGTGTTCACCTCCAACCGTTTCCAAACATACTAATTACTTTCGAGAGCAAATCGATTAACCCTTGGAGCGCGTGGCACTAACCGCGATTGCAGGCCGATATTGCATCGAATAATCTATCTTATCATCGTATTGTGGTATATGGCTCATAGGAATCGAAAATTGTGGTTCAACCACTACACAATGACATTCACGTTAATACGGGAAGTACGGTGCGTCCAAATTTGGTGACAAAATGAGTTTTGTTAATACCCAAACTTTTGATATTAGACCCTGTATGTGACACTAACGATAATCTTATCAAGGGGGAGGGGTGGAGAGAGATGGGGGGGGGGCTCAAACCCGGTACACTATCGTTGTGAAAATATCAATCGCCTTGCACCTTCACTAACACACCAAACCAATCCACTACTACCAACGCCATTGCTAATGACCGTTACCATGACGATGACCACGAAACAACGGACCGGTTTGCTGAGCGAACGCGATTTTCTATGCGATGCTCGTGCAACACACAAACTGCAGCTGGTAGTGGTCGCGGCGGGTAAACAAAGCGCGTTCGTATTTGTTTTTCGAATATTGTACACGTCGAGCGAGCGCGTTTCAAGTTCAGGCTCAGGCGGTGGGCGATAGATTCTCGCCACCTAGGCGCGGGTGCAGGCAGGTGGAAGCGGCCGCCCCACGATAGCCCAGCAGCCGACGACGATACGATGCTCGGTTCATACGTCACCGGTGCGCGTTCGAAGCGCGTTTAATCTCGCGCCGAGACTCTCGCCCGGTGGAGTGCGGAGTACGCCGACCGCGCGCGGGGGTCTCACACGGGTCTCCGTCATCTGGTTTCAGTCTGGTACCGATCGCGTACGCGTCCGTTGTGCTATGCGTCACTTGCCGCGCTGGGATTACCGATCGTTGGCGTGGTTGTTCCTGTTGGACAGTTAGGGCGATAGGCACCATCATCGTCGACGCACCATTAGTCATCGGAACCTGACCCGGCGATAGCAGAAAGTTTAACAAAACTGGTGAAACTTGTGATCGATCGATCGAGCGAGCGAGATCTGTAGAGCGGTGTTGTGGCTCAGAAGTCAAATTTTTGGGAACCCATTGCCAGCAGGAAGTTGTAGCAACAGTAAGTGTACGAAAGTGCGTGTGTGAGTGTGTATGTGTGTTTTAGTAGCAGCAATCCACAAACAAGTAATCCGAGTAGTTTACAAGTTCGAACCACATTATGGGCGATAGAAGAGAGAATCTATTTTTAGACCGTGAAACCAATTATCGTGCCAAAACACAACTATCTGTTCTTCCAACTACACAAGGCGTGAAATCTTTAATCAAAATTCATCTATGTGCTAACTGGCTGTGCTGAATGTTTGTATTTGTATATAACAAATCTCGGTACTAATGTTACCTTTATTCTATGAAACCTTCGCTGTGTTTTGGTTGACCAAACAATGTGAACTTCGTTTTACGAAGGTTACTTGTTACAGTTTTACTGCGAAAAGAAGAGAAATACACAGTCAATCATTCACATTACTCATACGGTGGAAAGTACACGCGGGCTTTTTCAAACCCTCATGTGCTACTTTGATCAATCCATTGCGAAACAGTGAAAAAAATATATTATATTAAATCAGACAAGAGGATAATGCAATTTAAATTTACGATCAAGGTAGGCGTAGTAGTGCACAATACTCAATTAAGTTAGAAACCCCATGACAAGGTAATATTGCCACGTTGTGACGAAATCTGAACTGAACAGGAAGTCAGTACCAGTACTCGAGGCTAATCGTGCCATCGCTTGCAGCGGCCTAAACTAAATGCAATCATGAACCAGAACAGCCGTCCGACCGACCGGAGGTGAAGTTGGGGGCTCTGGGATTTTTTTCTGCTCCAGCTGTTCTCCGGTACAACCGAAACAAAACATAACGGCGTTCGGTTCGGGAAGTTTGACTCGGTGAATAATGCATGACGAAAGCTTCCTCCTTTCGCGCCGGATCAGCGAACCGGAGATAGCGGCAGATGAGAAATAAATTTAAAGTTTGCTCCAATTTCGTGCAATTTCCCGCCGTGCCCGCGTGTCGGCAGCGTGCGTTGTGTTGTGTATGCATAAACTGGCGCTTCAGGCTCCAGAATACATTAGTACGTTCCACATTTTGGACACTGAGCTTTTATAGTTACGCATGTTTCCATTTGTGTCGGCAGCCGTCCATCGGGCCCATGTTTTAGGAATGGAACTATTGTAGCGGTACAAACAACGAGACACACCTGCGTTTGGAACCTGCCAGCCAATCGTGGTTGCGAGCAATTGCAAACTGTGCGCGGTCGTGTTGATTGCTGGCAACTATCTTTTGTGACGCTCTCCACTCAATTGATTGTTTTAATAGATTGGTCGTGATCGGTTCGAGTGCTGTTCAGTATTCTACGCCTGTGTCGATGACGGTGCTTCCTGTTACTTAATGCCCTTATGGTTGCGGTTCGATACGCGAGTGGCTGCCGAAGAGTTTTCTAGCTGTGCCTGAAACGAAACGGAACGGAACCACGCTAGATGGGACGGTATAATTAATGCCTCACAATATAAGCATGTGAAATCCTATGCATAATATTAATCTAGACTAAAACCTGCACGCATTTCGAACGCGTCCAAACGCGGAAGACTCACACCGAGTCGTCTAGCGATGGCTTTGACTGTTGTGAAGAGAAAAAAAAAGAATCACCAACACCCCCCGCCGAAAAAAACAGCTCCGTTCGCACGGCAATGCGCTGAAGGTCATCGCGATCGTCGATGCCGGTTCAGTTTTTCGGGGGTAGTTCTCAACCGGCTCCCCACCCTTATTGGTTTCCGCGTGGCGTGTGCGCGTTGCTAGGCTCAGCAATGTGGTTTAAACAAGGACGCCTGAGCGTTCCGATTAGTGTGGCTGGATGTTGGAAGAAATCGGCGCCAGATTTTGTTCCTACCTGTGTTAACTAACGATGACCGCACACAAGAACCACTTGCACGCACGCACTCACGCCCCGCTCTGTGCCGGGTGATATTGAACTTCAAGCGCTCCAAGGACACTGAACTCTTTGCGTAAGAGCGGAACGGTCCCGTTCTGGGTGGACTGCCCGGTTCTCGGATCGGCAAAGAACGGAAGCCCGTGGTGGTGGTTGGTTGCTGGTGGTACCGTTTTGATTTGATTTCGAAAAACTGGTTCCGACTGCTGTCGGCAGCAGACGGAGGCAACAGGCGACGCACCTTTTCGCTTATCAGGTGCGGCCTACGTGACATACACGGCGAAAAACCAGTCGGGCGCATTTCGCTTGCGGCACCTAGTTACTGGTAACAACCTCGTTACCCGATACAGTTACAACGAAGGGTCCCCCGTGCGCCGTGGGATCGGAGAATGTCTCTTTTACGAGTCACCATTCTCCGGCTGTTCAGCTGATGGCGTCGTGAGGGCAAAGTCGCAGTATCTTGAAACTGCGTGTTTCTAGTTTTATTTACTTTGAGCCCATTCAATCGATGCAATGGCTCTCAGGTTTGTGAAGCGTATTTTACCTTTATATTGCTTTAATTTAAGTAATTAACAAAATTGTCAAAAATCCTACATAAGTCTTAATAGTAACCTTCATTTTCATCGAAACTATAGAAAATAGGGCGCAATTCCCTTCCTACCTCTCCTTTGAACTGGGGTGTTTTGTACCAAGTAGAAGTGCTAATACGTAGAATTTTTTTTATAGATTCTATGCATACAGGTCTTTTGATGTTCTATAAATTACATTAAAAATTGAAATTGTAAGTTATTTGAAATTGAGCTCTAAAGGTCCTTATAGAGACACATAAACAAGACATTCCCTTCACGAAGATTGTAGTATCAAACGAATAGGATAAAGAAGCTGGAAAACCAATTGTTAGAAACGTTCCTCAAGTTCTCTAGCTAAACAATAAATAAATAGTTACGATTGTACACCAAAACTTTTTAAAAGTAGAATCTGATTTTTCATGTTTCTCATATTCCAACATATTTCACAAAAAGAATAGTAGCCATAGGCAAAATGTATCGAAGTAACCCTAATTGACTAGCGCCCTCTAGTGACGGGTAACGTGTAAAGTTGAATCGAACGATCGATCGAGTTGAATTCTTCACTAAATTAGATGGTCGTCCCCTCCTACGGAAGCTGAATAAAAAACATCTGGATATGGTGTAGGAATGATAAATTTGTATGAACAATATATTATACCACTATTGTCAGATATTGTTAATAAAATTCCTTCGAATTCTAAAACTATACAAACGTCGAATTTAACAAATATTATTTTAAATAAGCATAAGGCTAGGGCCGGTCGGTGACTAAAACGTAGCATCGAATCAATGTTGAACAGAATGCTAAATACCAACGAATATATGATTGCCACGGGGACATTTATAGTAGCAGTATTAATAGCAGACATTTAGTGACCTTTTCACCATATGATATATTGGAAAGAGGATGAAGCGTGATATGCAAATGTAACTGAAACACTAAAAGGGTATTTAATTTTTTTCTCCATTTTTATAGTAATGTCTCTGGAGGAAACTCGTCGCACACAGCGACCATACCGTTACGGTATGATGCTGTTATGCGTCGGTGCGTTGGTGAACTGGTTGGGATTGGCCGAAAATTATTCCGAACCGGTACGGTATGCGGGCGTTGCATGCATTCTTGGTAAGCGATCTTTCTCAGCTCCAACAAGACGATGAACCATATTTATTGATGTAACCATTTTTTAACGTGCACCTGCAGCAGGAGCCTGTCTGATATGTACGGCAATGTGCTGTTGGCTTCACACACCGGGCCGATCGGGAGCGAATGGTGATGAGGTGAGTCAATTGGTGATTGGTCTTTCTTCGAGCGTAAGTTTATCAACGACATCTTGTTTTCCATTCTGACAGGGAGATGATCCGGTACATGTTATAAGCACAAACGACGAACGCAGGCGCGAGAAGCCTCCTGATTACGACACAGTGGCTGCTGCGCCACCAAGCTACGACGATGCAATTAAGCTAGATCCTGCTGCTCTGCTACGTTTGTCGATGGGATCGAACGTGAACGTTAGCAGTGGTGCAAGCGGCGATCAGCATCCCTCAGCACAACATCCCAGCTCATCCAATGCGATGAGAAACGATATGGGTGCTGGAGAAATTCCAAACAGTGAACCTAATGGTCAACCGCTCGAATGCTCGGTGACAGTAATGGACGAAAAAGTGTGCCCGGAGAAGCCGCCCCCGTACGGGGAGCCCACGATAAGTGGTACAGTGTTGCCTGCCAATAGTCAAACGCATCATGTGAATTGAGCCAGCTAGAATCCCTTAATCTTCACCTGCAAAAAGCGAACTGTCTAACGTGTGGCGTGTGCTCGCTTTCCTGTTCAGGTACGGGAAAATGCACATTGTGACGCAAGAATCATGGCTGTGTTCGTATTTCTTATATTGTAAGATACCGTATCGTGTGTGCGCATAACGAATGAATCGCCTCGTGAAAACCCCCCAGCACGACGAATGGTTGACGTCTGCGGCACTCAACCAAAGCTGTACAGTATTAGCGATGCCATATTCAAAGAAGACGATGCTGATAAGGAAGTAGTGTACCGTTCACTTCTATGTGTATATCCACGCTCAACACTCCGCTACACACATGTTGGAAAGCTCCTGACGATTCTAGCAATCGCGACATATGTTTAGGCAAAGCTGTAGGGAATAACGTCAGGGAAACTCAATTACATTACCACTCACTATCAAGACGGACGTATGAAAATAAACCAAACGGTAATAGGCAGTTGAGCGCGCGTGTGAAATAATCCAATTTACACTTACCTTAAAGTTGGTTTTATTTTTGTGATAATAGTTCCATAAGCAAATACAGAAATCTGGGATTTATAAATTGCTCCTGCCTGATTCGTTTTAATGTTGGTTCACGGTGTACGGTGCATATCACAGTCTACAGTTGTGTTCGTTCCGTCCACACATTCATGCTGGCAATTTGAATTCGAATATCATCATTTTGATAAGCAATTCTCTGTCGCGTTCAACGTCTATACCATTATTCCAGCTGGTCACAAAAAGCGACAGTTGATCTGATGACAGTACGTGTCCGATGTTTTCTGCAACATACATTTTGAAATTAGGTCTATGGAGTAAAACCTACGCGTTGTTCGTACTTACCAGCAACATATTTCCGGGAATCTATTTCTCTCTTGTACGAAAGAGTGATTCTCTGAATGGTGGTCAGTATTTGCCGATAATTCCATGTGTAGCCAATGGTATCGTGCTCGGTGAAGAATTCGTGCAGAGATTTCACCTGCGCCAAAACCGTGTCAGCGTTAGCCGCTACATCTTCCATAATCGAAACCATAACCAGCAGGTTCTTGCAGTACAGTTGTAAATTTTCGGGATACGGATGCCGGTCGCTTGGTGCCGTCTGTTGCTGTATGTTTCGCTTAATGTTTTTGGCCGCGTTGCAATACTGTGACCCTTTTTCTGCCGCTTGCAACCATTTCTGGTGGCATTCGGCAATGCTGGCTGCGGCGGTTTCAACTCTCAGTGATGCTACGTTTCCCGGAGATGTAGGAGTGCGTGGTGATTTTAGCCTCGAAATGGATATATTTTGCCGTTCGGGAGTTACAGAAGACATGGTACGTTGAATAAATTAATGCAAAATCGAAAACTCGCGGCAAGCACCGACATAATATGCACAACAACAAACAAACAATAACAATGAGCTGTCAAACTCGATGCATGTAAACAATAAAGCGGGCTTTACACGTCTGTATAACGACCTGAGAACCAGGGGGGATAGCTGTCAAAGTTCTCACTTGGCCGTCCTCGCTTCGATCGTGCATTGCAGGAAGCCTATCTGTCAAACGATGTTTTGTTTGCTGTTCGAATTTCGAAATTTAGTTGTTCAAACGATCGGTTAAGAATAAATGATATGCGAAAGTTTATTTTACTTTTTACATGAAGAAACACATGTGAAGTGTAGTGTGAAAGAAACAATGACATATTAAATTAATCAATTGGCTAAGGAACGTGTGATACTAGATAACGTATTATTTGGTTTTGGCTGATGGACCCATGTAAATTTAACTAGTGTTGTTTGTAGTCAGTGCATGTTGTTATAGTGCCAATTACTGAATTACTACTACTGTGGAATCTGTAGCCAATTACTACCGTGGAATCTTGAGTGGACAGTGTTGAGTTTAACGGTAGGCGACCCGATATCAGCAGTTTAACGAAGGACTATGTGGATCCTAAGCCCAACTATGTTCGCATTTCTAACGATATAAAGAACATGCAAAATTCATGTAACGCTGGGAACTGTTCTAGACTAGATGAAAAATAACTGTAACTCGCTCGTTTATCAATCCATTACAGTGCGTTTTTAAAATTACTACCACCTTTACATTACTAGTTTTAGGCGAGGACTCTGAAACGCGCTGGCGGACCTCAAGGATGATGGGGTTTTTGCTGTCCTCCCTAATGTGATAAGTTGGTGTGATACCTTCTTCCTTGTTTCGCCGCAGAATATGCATCTTTTCAAGTTCACTGTGAGAAATTTTAAACAGGTACACTCCTGCATGTTCTGCCGGGACCAGGAAGGTAGCCGAAGAGGAAGGTAGGTGAGCGAAAAACAGTGTACTCGATCCGCGTGGTTTATCATCATTTGACTTGACAGTTGTGAACTGTAGAATGAGAATAACGTGTAACGCATTATTAACGCCCATGTAATTGTATGGGCAAACAGACTAGTACAAGTTCTATTCATCACGGAAACACGCACTTCTACTATTTTGTATTTTTAAAAAGCTTCAATTTTTTTCAACTAATACTATGAGTAATTAGTAAGGTAGGCAATGTGTAGCTGTATAAACATAACACCACAGGCAGGTATAGCACCAAGCCCGCGGCTTGTAGTGTGTTACAATGATGCCGAAGAAGGTTTTAGATTAACTAGCAAAGTTTCGATAAAACTATTGTTCTATTGGAAATGTAATCTTAATACACAGAATTCATTATAGAAAAGAAGGGAGCTTTAAGATTTTTTTTAGTAATACTCTGCCCTACGTAGTTGAGACAGTCAGTGTCGAGGAAGGTCTAATGAGGTTATTTGATATTTTAGGAATATACTTTTTTTTAGAATGTACTTTTTTAAGAATGAATGTTAAGCATGTACCTTTGCGACCGTCTGAATGTATAGTATGTGTGTTTCAGTTATGCCTTGATTTGTGGAAGGAATACCAATAAAATTCGGTCTAAAAGAAAACTGTATACATGTGCAGCATGACCTACTTAGCCTACGCAACTTACCTTACCTAATTCTAACAAAATATTAGCTAGATTCAGCTAATTTAGGTACGTTTGGCTTCTGTATAATTCATCAGTCCTCAACCATGATGGGATGT
>KZ072421.1:186405-198395 GCA_002091845.1 Anopheles cracens
GAATGCATGTGCACATTTGATATCGTAATTTTTTCCTCTCCTTGCATTACAACTCTTCGCATAGGGGTTAACGCTAAATGCACTTCTAACAAAGGCAATTTTCACTTTTATGAGACGCAGCACAACAGATTTTTTTGCTTTTGCTTTATATTTGTATTCAACTGTGACTTAAAGTTCGGCTTTACAAAATGGATCTTATGGGTTTGTTTTGAAAAGATAAAAATTATTATATTGTTGTTCAGTACAATTATAGCAATTTTGGAATTTGTAAGGAAACACGGTATTAATTGATAATTTAAATTGTTCAGATAGACAGTAAGTCACACAAAAAACATGTTCGGGCTATTTCTACTGGAATAATAACATTTCAAAAAACATTGCTACACTCAGTTTAAGTACTGTAAATTCAATTTTACATGTTACGGAATGTTTTACCTTGTACGGTATTTCCTATTTCTGTTTACGAGCGATTTTCAAAATCACAAATTGCATGCATACCGCCAATAAACTATCATCACATTCGCACGGAACGGTGCAGACAACCGCGAATGCTTTGTCTTATTCGTAGCTACATTCACAGATACATGCTCCATATGGAAAATGGAAACAAACACTATTGTATTTAGGCCGTATTTTAGTTTACTCGGACAACATCTATGGCAATAGCGATGTGAACGAAAAAAAGTTATGCTTAAACTGTTGCAAGTTTAGTTATCTGATCAATGACTCGTTTTCAACCTACATGAGTCTGCTCCGTAACAATATCTTGGCTATGTTTATTTATTCAAACGTTCTAAAATACTATACAGGTTATAGAAAATTTCTTAAATTCAAACATAAACTATGATGCTCTCATCATTCTACTACAAAGATGTACAAATTGCTTACATTACTCACTGATATAATGCATGTGTCTGACGTTGTCATTTAAATAATTTATTATTTGTTTTTGTTTTGTTTTTTTCTTTGTTGTAAAAAGTATACTTAACATTAACAAAAAAAAAGGCACGCCAAAAGGAGTTGGCGTGCCATTCTTCATATTTTATTTGCCACGGTGCCTGGTGCCTGTCGGCACGCTGCATGTTCTGCGTTGCTCTTCCTTGTGCGTTGTTACTTTTTTGGGTTGGTGGATTGTCTGAGCTGCAAAAACGACACTCTACCCACTCTTCTTCCTGTGCAAATGTAGCGAGATTTTCGGAGTGATACATAAACTCTTTGTTATGTGAAACATGGGCCGGGGAGGAGCGGGAATGAAATATACTTCCGCTGGATGATGAAACGTACGGCGCCTTTGAGAGTTGTGCGCAGCTATATACTTTCAAGTGCGCTGACATAGGAAATGGCAGAGGACGCAAATCCTGTCTGATGAAAACCCCAGCTCCAGCATTGAAGGGAAATAAAGATGCATAAACGACTTGTTGTTTTTGATTTTCTCGCACCGGCCCCACCTAGCGAAGAACAAAAGCGGCGAAAATTATGACGCAAACAAGCAAAAATAACTTTAAAGGACAGGAAGTAAATAATTTTCACATTTCAAGTGTTCACCGCATTGCTTTTCTTTACGTTTAGCTACGAAAAAAACTGAAAACTGTTGTTCGCTCACAGTGAAGGTGTTACTGTATAAATCTTTTTGAAAAAGGATGGTGTTTGTTCTCTACATTAATGATTTATAGAGAAGTGTGTAGATTGTTGTTTTTTATGCAAAATTATAATTTAACTCATTCTTGTTTTTTTGTGATAACAATTTTCCTAGTGACCAAATAAGCGATAATCTTCTGTGTTCGAGTATTCGTTAGTGTAAACGACCATATACTTGGCTTGGTTGCATTCAAATTTTCGTGGTATAACACGTGTATTTCATGGTATTTTCGGGGTATAAACGAAAACTGGTATTCTTCTATTCTCCTTTAGTATTCTTGTTTAGCTTTTGTTTTGCTTGTTTTCCTACTGTTATTCTTGTTTTTCAAAACTAGCAGCTAGATCTTGCCTGCTGTCACATATCACCATACCTTTAATAACACAATAGCCAGATAATCCCAATAACCAGAATATTTTTATGTTTAAATTGCTTTATAGTGCGTAAACACTTTAAAGATACTCTTCGTCTCGTGTTGTTAAAACATCTGGCCTTTCATTCAAAATGCCGTTTGAATAAAATCCTACAAATTTGTACTATTGTAGAAATTTATCTAAGAACAGTAAAGATACTCATATTTTTAATTCGCAATCTATGTTTAATTGTTTACCTCATCTTTACAAATATTAGTTATTATTTAACCTTTGTGCACTGTCTAAAGATAAGTCCAACTAATCTTGAAATGGTAATAAAAAAGAGTATAATAAATAGCAAGCCCGATCTTTTCGCTGATTCGTAATAAATTATGTCGTCTTTGTGCTTTAAACACTCTTCCTCGAATGGTAAGGAGTAAAAAGAACATTGAAAAGGTGTAGAGCATGATGGGTAGGGCACGGTAGTTCAAAGGTCGCATTTAATTAACTTAAGCTCGGTTTCTGTTGCTCAGCTGAGTTTCAAGCGTAGTTGAAGCGCAACATGCCTGAAAAGTTTCTTCTGCAACAGGTTGATGAATATGGTCTATGATTTTACACAAACTGACGCAAACAAGAAGAAGTACAGTTTTGCACATGTATTTCTTGCCTGTGGCCTCGGGTGTAAGTAGCTCATTCGCTTCTGGCCCCGTGAATAAACGTAGCGTATCTCTTGATAAAAGGTCCGCTCATTGCGACAAAGTACTACCTCTGATGAGTGATTGATGTCATGATAGCAAGCAACAGTGGAGGGAGGTACGGAACCAGCACAGACCGTCTGGAAAAGTGGTTAAAATGTTGGAATCTTTGGAAATGAGTGAAATAAGAACGGAAGGGAAGGGTGTAACGCCTTCAAAAGGAAAGTTGATGTACTTAAGTTGATTAAATCATTGCAAATGACGTGGGAGATTGTAGACTCTGGCTCCTACGTTTTAAAAAGATCTTTTTTGACGTAGGACGCATCATGTTGGATATAACAAGCTTTACTGAAGAACGATGGTTTGAAAGATGTGTTATTCATCACTTGGGTCAGTTTTACGCTATTTCTTCGAAAAGATGCCATAGTTTAATTGATTATAACTATCCTTTCCTTCCTGCAATTGCTCAGTTCGGGGAATTGATGGGTTATACTGTTAGCTCCGAGAAAACGAATATGTGATAATGTAGTTAATTAATCATTACGTATTTTCTGTGAACTTAACATGCTTCTTTATTTAGTGAACTATAAAAGAAATCGGAGTGAGTCCCATAGTTGGTTTTACAAATCATAGATCAATATAAAATTAAAATGTCCTAAAAAATAAAGTGGTACAATGATAAGGTAAATGGAATAATAAGCTAAAAATCCAGAATGACAATTTATCCGAGTTTTTCTTGTTTGTATTGAATATTAGCAAAATAACACTACAAAGAAGATTACAGAGAGTAGGGCATTCCTCGAAGACGAGAATTTGTGTTAATGCAGAAATGCAAACTGCCGCCATACTGTAAAATAAATAACTAGAAGAGCTGAATGAAGACAAAGGCCTCAGAAGCTATGGTCATAGAATAAGAACAGCAAACCCGTTAGAGATGGGGTTTAAATTGTTTGTTTAATTATAGCAACTTCCTCTTTGCTGGATAATTTTCAATTTCAGATTGCTGATAGATGCCATTCACAGAAACTGAACAATCGTTTGCTTCATTTGTATGAGTGGCGTTGTCGATGATGAAGACATTGATGAACATTAATGTAGCGCTAAACTACCAATAAACTTTATCTCAATCTGTTCCATTTTCTCACTGTCGAGGTTCAGCGAACGGAACCGTTCTTTCCGGCTTTCTATGTACACATCACGGTGAAATATGTCACAATCGGAAGCACAGCGCACGAGTGGCGAAATTGTCGAGTGCTAAGAAAACGTCCAGACAGTGCAACAATAAAAGCATGTATTCGCCATTGAAGCGCAACATGCCTGAAAAGTTTCTTCTGCAACAGGTTGATGAATATGGTCTATGATTTTACACAAACTGACGCAAACAAGAAGAAGTACAGTTTTGCACATGTATTTCTTGCCTGTGGCCTCGGGTGTAAGTAGCTCATTCGCTTCTGGCCCCGTGAATAAACGTAGCGTATCTCTTGATAAAAGGTCCGCTCATTGCGACAAAGTACTACCTCTGATGAGTGATTGATGTCATGATAGCAAGCAACAGTGGAGGGAGGTACGGAACCAGCACAGACCGTCTGGAAAAGTGGTTAAAATGTTGGAATCTTTGGAAATGAGTGAAATAAGAACGGAAGGGAAGGGTGTAACGCCTTCAAAAGGAAAGTTGATGTACTTAAGTTGATTAAATCATTGCAAATGACGTGGGAGATTGTAGACTCTGGCTCCTACGTTTTAAAAAGATCTTTTTTGACGTAGGACGCATCATGTTGGATATAACAAGCTTTACTGAAGAACGATGGTTTGAAAGATGTGTTATTCATCACTTGGGTCAGTTTTACGCTATTTCTTCGAAAAGATGCCATAGTTTAATTGATTATAACTATCCTTTCCTTCCTGCAATTGCTCAGTTCGGGGAATTGATGGGTTATACTGTTAGCTCCGAGAAAACGAATATGTGATAATGTAGTTAATTAATCATTACGTATTTTCTGTGAACTTAACATGCTTCTTTATTTAGTGAACTATAAAAGAAATCGGAGTGAGTCCCATAGTTGGTTTTACAAATCATAGATCAATATAAAATTAAAATGTCCTAAAAAATAAAGTGGTACAATGATAAGGTAAATGGAATAATAAGCTAAAAATCCAGAATGACAATTTATCCGAGTTTTTCTTGTTTGTATTGAATATTAGCAAAATAACACTACAAAGAAGATTACAGAGAGTAGGGCATTCCTCGAAGACGAGAATTTGTGTTAATGCAGAAATGCAAACTGCCGCCATACTGTAAAATAAATAACTAGAAGAGCTGAATGAAGACAAAGGCCTCAGAAGCTATGGTCATAGAATAAGAACAGCAAACCCGTTAGAGATGGGGTTTAAATTGTTTGTTTAATTATAGCAACTTCCTCTTTGCTGGATAATTTTCAATTTCAGATTGCTGATAGATGCCATTCACAGAAACTGAACAATCGTTTGCTTCATTTGTATGAGTGGCGTTGTCGATGATGAAGACATTGATGAACATTAATGTAGCGCTAAACTACCAATAAACTTTATCTCAATCTGTTCCATTTTCTCACTGTCGAGGTTATTTCCACTTGTTTGAATAGAATTTTTGATCATTTTCCTGTACTCCTGTCAGGTCGAATCCTTTTTCTTTGGTCTTTGTTTGAAACCGGAACCTCACGGAATAGGATTTGGGCGAAACGAGCAGGAGGGGTTCCGGAGTCCAGTTTTATTCCCAGAAGATATTCGTGAGTGACACTACTTAGGCACGTCCGACGCTCATCCATTGAATAGCATCATGCAAGCAGGCAATTAAATTCTCTTTATCTGGTTATAATGTTTTCTATCTCATCTCATGTGCTCCTGCTTCTGCCAACGGCGGTTTGGCCGTGTTAGCTATCAGCATCTGCAGAGCTCACGTGAGCAGGGCTGGTATGGGAGAGCCACCGGGTGATGTTTATGACATTTCAATTATCGAGTGAATGACCAGAATACTTAATTAATGGTCAAACGGATGTGATTCATGGCGGACGTTCCTCACAGAGTTAAGAGTGTTAGGATTTGTCTTTGGCCGATTGATAAGCGATCTAATTTCAGAATGACTAAAAATTGAAATAATTATTTTTTTATCTTTTAGGATTTACAGGATCATATGATTGATAAATGTTAGATAAGTTGTCATTTGGGTCATGATATTTTATATTAGCTACATAAAATGTGATATTTTGAGAAGAAATTACTTGCACTTGTATAAGAATAGGGTATGTGATTAAGGCAATAAAAAAGATGCTCAATTAGTTTTTGTAATTAAATTTAACATCTTACTTTTCTTGCGTTATTTTACACTCATCGTTATGCTGTTCGTTTCAGGCTGGAGGCTGCACAGTATCTACATAGCTAGCACCTGATATGATAGAACGATGCTGCGTCCTTTGACCTTTTGTCCCAGTAAACGTTTTTCCACTTGTTTGAATAGAATTTTTGATCATTTTCCTGTACTCCTGTCAGGTCGAATCCTTTTTCTTTGGTCTTTGTTTGAAACTTTTGGGTTGTGATCTAAGAAACATCTAGTAACACTGTGTGCTTAACAACAACCAGAATGTCTGTAAAATTGTTATTACTCTTTCAGTTATTTATTATGGAAATATGTTTTCGCAAGTTAACAAAATGACTGATATTCTTTTAATTGTTAAATTTGTGAAATGTACAGAAAAATAGATGTTTTAGGTGAGTAATAGTGATCACAGATGGGTATATACTCAGAATGAGTTTCTTTTTAAAATAACTACTTCCCACAGTTTAGCACACACAGTCGTAGCAAGAATGTTTTAAATAACCATAAAATATGTTTGAAACTAAGAATTTGGCTAGGATCACTAAATATATTTATCCCAAAAAGATAATAGAAACGAGAGATATCAGAATTTGTAGACTAGTGCACTGAGAAGTACGGAAAATTATACCATTGACAAAACCTAGCACGCATCCAAAACACTCGGCTGTCTCGCGCTATTCAGTGATTGAAGGATTGCATGCACGCCGGATCCTGTTTGGTGGGCTTACGCTTTTGTTAGTTCTACAGAAGACGCGTAAATAATTTATGTTTCGTATAAAAGATAATCAAAAGCGTTGTTCATTATTACGGGAGCAAAGCACGAACCAATTCCTTAAGTTTTGAGTAAGTACGTTTGAGGAAAAATCAGATAATTCTGTAAGCTTGTACAGGAACGCAGAACATTTTCCACGAAAACGACATCATCTTACAAATGCCACCTAATCGTGGCGGGGATAGCATAGATCGAAAAGTAAAACTATGACAAACTCGCATCTGTAGTATACGTATGGCAAGATTTTCGCCATACCTGCTTTCCTAACCTCTTGGCAACGTACGCTTTACTCGCACTACACATGTGCAACGGTTGGGCTGGAATGTTCTATTGTATTACGTACCGAATTCACTTACGTCTCTCCGCTCAGCGCAGCACATACCTGAAGATGTGCGTGGTAGAACGTGAGCAAATTCGTGAGTATGTGTGTAAATAAGCGCACGGCAAGTGCTATGTAACTGGAGGTATAAATTGTTAAACACACATAATGTAGGAGACGTGAGGAACAAGAGAACGATAGATAATGAAATATTTGTTGTTTGGTTTGACTTTTGGTAGTCATAGACTTAGGTTGTAGCCGTACGGTTCTATGGATGGTAGGAAAAAACTGCCACTCACATTTTTTCTACAGAGACTAGCTTTAAAAGGAACTTTTGGGTTGTGATCTAAGAAACATCTAGTAACACTGTGTGCTTAACAACAACCAGAATGTCTAAGACATTGATGAACATTAATGTAGCGCTAAACTACCAATAAACTTTATCTCAATCTGTTCCATTTTCTCACTGTCGAGGTTTAGCGAACGGAACCGTTCTTTCCGGCTTTCTATGTACACATCACGGTGAAATATGTCACAATCTGAAGCACAGCGCACGAGTGGCGAAATTGTCGAGTGCTAAGAAAACGTCCAGACAGTGCAACAATAAAAGCATGTATTCGCCTGCTTAAGTACCATCACCATCATTTCGGTCTCTGTTTTCAGCTTCAACGTGGGGTCGAGTTACAGTCTCTGACAATAAAACGAAAGACACGGTCATCGTCTTGTTGTCTGGGTTGTGTTTTTTTTGCTGCAGGCTGCAGTATCTACCAAAACTGTTTCTTGCCAAATGGGAGGGAAGACGTTGATAAAAATCTGCGAAATTTCTTTCTGAAAATTATGTCCGGAATATGCTGCAGGATTTCTCGCTCATTTCGAAGTTTACTGGTGCTTCCAGGACTTATCAGATTCCCGTAGTAAATTAGAGTCTGTGTAAAGATGGACCCATGATAAGCGATTGATTGGAATTGGGCATTCTTGCTGCTGGGATAAGAAAGCTATAACAATAAATTGAAAATTTCAATATGTATACACTTCCTGTTGTTTAAAACTGTACGTATCAAATACAGCAATATAAATTATATGTTAGTTCTACAGAAGACGCGTAAATAATTTATGTTTCGTATAAAAGATAATCAAAAGCGTTGTTCATTATTACGGGAGCAGAGCACGAACCAATTCCTTAAGTTTTGAGTAAGTACGTTTGAGGAAAAATCAGATAATCCTGTAAGCTTGTACAGGAACGCAGAACATTTTCCACGAAAACGACATCATCTTACAAATGCCACCTAATCGTGGCGGGGATAGCATAGATCGAAAAGTAAAACTATGACAAACTCGCATCTGTAGTATACGTATGGCAAGATTTTCGCCATACCTGCTTTCCTAACCTCTTGGCAACGTACGCTTTACTCGCACTACACATGTGCAACGGTTGGGCTGGAATGTTCTATTGTATTACGTACCGAATTCACTTACGTCTCTCCGCTCAGCGCAGCACATACCTGAAGATGTGCGTGGTAGAACGTGAGCAAATTCGTGAGTATGTGTGTAAATAAGCGCACGGCAAGTGCTATGTAACTGGAGGTATAAATTGTTAAACACACATAATGTAGGAGACGTGAGGAACAAGAGAACGATAGATAATGAAATATTTGTTGTTTGGTTTGACTTCTGGTAGTCATAGACTTAGGTTGTAGCCGTACGGTTCTATGGATGGTAGGGAAAAACTGCCACTCACATTTTTTCTACAGAAACTAGCTTTAAAAGGAACTTTTGGGTTGTGATCTAAGAAACATCTAGTAACACTGTGTGCTTAACAACAACCAGAATGTCTGTAAAATTGTTATTAATCTTTCAGTTATTTATTATGGAAATATGTTTTCGCAAGTTAACAAAATGACTTAATTTTTTTTATTGTTAAATTTGTGAAATGTAAAGAAAATTAGATGTTTTAAGTGAGTAATAGTGATCACAGATGGGTATATACTCAGAATGAGTTTCTTTTTTAAAATAACTACCTACCACAGTTTAGCACACACAGTCGTAGCAAAAATGTTTTAAATAACCATAAAATAAGTTTGTAACTAAGAATTTGGCTAGGATCACTAAATATATTGCTGCCAAAAAGGTTATAAATACGAGAGATATATGAATTTGTAGACTAGTGCACTGAGAAGTACGGAAAATTATACCATTGACAAAACCTTGCACGCATCCAAAACACTCGGCTGTCTCGCGCTATTCAGTGATTGAAGGATTGCATGCACGCCGGATCCTGTTTGGTGGGCTTACGCTTTTCATATTAGTATGCAATGACATGCACCCACTTGAAATCTGAATGTGAACGAGCCGTGCTGCATCTCAAGTGAAAACAGTCTTGCCAAACAATCTCTCGGGACTGGTTCACTCGTTTGCCTATATCACCAGAACAGGCCGTTGTGGTATTCGCTACACATCACACGTCAATTCCAATTTGAGAAAATGCACCGGGGTGTTTCGACGGCCGCATCGACACAGACGATGATAGTGATTGAGAATCAATTTTTGAATGGCTCTGATTCCAATCTTGCTAGACTGGATGGAACATTCGGCATCGCTGGACTAGGAACAGGATGTGCTTATGAAGGATTTGTTATGAGGTGATTTCTGTGAGCGTCCGCAACAACGGCAACACAAACATTTTTCTTGTTCGAAAGCTGTTGATGATGGCAGTAAAACGCTTACTCATCGTTATGCTGTTCGTTTCAGGCTGGAGGCTGCACAGTATCTACATAGCTAGCACCTGATATGATAGAACGATGCTACGTCCTTTGACCTTTTGTCCCAGTAAACGTATTTCCACTTGTTTGAATAGAATTTTTGATCATTTTCCTGTACTCCTGTCAGGTCGAATCCTTTTTCTTTGGTCTTTGTTTGAAACCGGAACCTCACGGAATAGGATTTGGGCGAAACGAGCAGGAGGGGTTCCGGAGTCCAGTTTTATTCCCAGAAGATATTCGTGAGTGACACTACTTAGGCACGTCCGACGCTCATCCATTGAATAGCATCATGCAAGCAGGCAATTAAATTCTCTTTATCTGGTTATAATGTTTTCTATCTCATCTCATGTGCTCCTGCTTCTGCCAACGGCGGTTTGGCCGTGTTAGCTATCAGCATCTGCAGAGCTCACGTGAGCAGGGCTGGTATGGGAGAGCCACCGGGTGATGTTTATGACATTTCAATTATCGAGTGAATGACCAGAATACTTAATTAATGGTCAAACGGATGTGATTCATGGCGGACGTTCCTCACAGAGTTAAGAGTGTTAGGATTTGTCTTTGGCCGATTGATAAGCGATCTAATTTCAGAATGACTAAAAATTGAAATAATTATTTTTTTATCTTTTAGGATTTACAGGATCATATGATTGATAAATGTTAGATAAGTTGTCATTTGGGTCATGATATTTTATATTAGCTACATAAAATGTGATATTTTGAGAAGAAATTACTTGCACTTGTATAAGAATAGGGTATGTGATTAAGGCAATAAAAAAGATGCTCAATTAGTTTTTGTAATTAAATTTAACATCTTACTTTTCTTGCGTTATTTTACACGTAATGCTAACACCGAACATTGCCACAGGAAAATATCGTTTTTAGTATAAATCTCAATTGGACGATATACCAAAACCATGGCATCTTCATGCGACACATGAAGCAAAAGTATGCTTAAACAGGAATTCCATTTCCCGGCAGATGGTAAACTTTTCCAACGCTGTTCCACATATCAGACCCGGCACAAAATATTCTCGTAGCATAACGAATACTGCATGATTTATGCTCCATAATCTTTTGTCCGTCCACGGGGATTAGTTTTTTTTATTGGTCCAAAATTTGTCCCAAGAAGACTTGCGTCGGTGAGCATATTGGCAAGCTATTCGTTTTATCATTTCCTAGTTATCGTGAGATGTGTTCACGCTTGCTCGTGCTCACCAGCGAAGGGGATGTATGAAATATAAAGATTCTTATTCTTAAAAGGATTGCAAATGGCAGTGGAGCTTCCAGGGCAATTCGGGCGAGGGACTGGTATGACCTTTCTACTGGCAAAGCTGACTATACATTTATGCCGTATTCGCTTGCCGTTCTAATCCTTCTTCCACGTTCGCATCTCCTTCTACCTTCTTCTAGCCATCGACCCCAAACGTATCTGCTTAGGGAGGGCAACCCGAATAAATTTACTTATTGAAGGAAAATCATAACTTTTTCCCGTGGATGAAGGTCTCTCAGATAGTGGGGTTGTTTTGCGGTATGAAAGTATGAAAAAATCCGACTTGTAGCAAGCAGATGGGAATGGTATGGCACTCGCATATCTACTACAATAAAGTAGGACGGAGGGACGACATGTAAGTACAGAGGAGTGCCATCGTCTTGAGCAAGAGTATAATAATAAAAATGATTGTTTGGGACGAAACTTCAGTATTTTTTTTTGCTGAACAACCGCTTCACGGCTAGTGAGGCATGACAGAAGCGCCGGCGATTGTTATGGTCTTACGAAAATGTTGGTAGCGAATACTTTTGTGTAAGAATACGTTCCTTCAACTAGATTAGTAATGTTTCATTCAATATTGCTAAAAATTAAGAATTTATGTGAAAATTTAAAAAGTATTATCTTATCAAAAATAGTTATAATAACGTAAACGTAACGCTTTCATATAATATTGAAAATTATAGATTAACTAACTTAGCCTTACCATTGGAGACCATTTTATTTTTGATAGGTTGGTCTGTCAGAAGGCTGCGTAAATTTTCTCATATTTTTCATTAGTGCATCTTGGCACTTATGTGTGCAAATTCCATAACACGAATTCTTTTAACTTAACAA
>KZ072421.1:201600-212187 GCA_002091845.1 Anopheles cracens
AAAATATTTACACTTCATAGTAACCAACAGTAACTTATTATGCGTGTGCTCGATACTACATTTCTCGTTCTTCCTTCTCAACATCTCAACATTGCTAATTGTACACTTTACCAATCACCATCCTTGCTGATATATAGTCTTGATACAATAGTCAGTGTAAAGAGTGTAAAGAGTGTAAAGATTTTACATATGCAGAGGCGCGCTCCACTTCAGCAGTGCTTCATTATTTCATGCTAATGATATTATAACACCACAGCACAACCACATGCCACCTCTTGTTTGTTACATTATATTTCACCACAGATTTGCCAAGTCCAAGTTTTGTCTGCTTTTGACCGAGATAACAGAAAAACGGCACAATATACAATTTTTAATATTTTTCGTTACATACGACTGGTAGGTATTTAAAAAGATATTTGATTTAAAGAAAGTTTAATGATGTTCAGGATTTTACTGAACATGTTTAATATTTTTAAATTTCTAACAGACGTATTATTGTGTATGAAAATTCCTTCAAAACTGATTTGATTGGAAAGTAAGTTAAACACATAAATCTGGTTTAAATCAAATATTGACATTGTTTGCATATGTGCGTAACTTTAATTTTAGTCATTTCTTTTCAGTAAAGCAGAACCAGGTACTAATTCAAAATCGTTATTGTAGCATGCTTGACCAATTGAAACACATAAGTAGTAGGTTAATGTTAGCCATATGCAAACGTTCACATTAATGCTGCATAAACTGTGTACTACGGAGACTCGTCTCTATCAAGGTGTATCATTTTGGATGCCGTCCTTTTTCACGCTGGGAAAATGGGCATACTGTGTGTGTGTGTGTGTATGTTGTTCTATCGCCCACGAGAAGCCAAACATAGTCTCGAGGAACTTTCGTGGTGCGAGTGTGTAAATTACGGAATTCAATTTAATGCTTGTTCTGCACTCTGTTATTTTGGTGGATGTTGTTCTTTTGCCATGTGTGTACGGTACGCCTGGCTGGTTAATGGATATGAAGTAACAAAAACGTGTAAAACGTGTGCAACATGAACAGTTGTTGAAGGGTGGTTTGAAAAATAACAGCTTTCCGGCGCACAGTCAGGGCAGGCAGGCTTATCGTCCTCGCTGGCTGTGCCGAGCATGATAGTAAGATGATCTTTCATGCGCCAGGTTGATGAAAGGGATAGTCCATGGTCCGTGCTTGCCAAACGGCAGTGTCAAACGAGCAACATACTCACCATCTGTTACGGTCCTACAGCAACGGGACTTGTTTGAACTTGTTGGGATAATATTCACCTGCAATGCAGCGTTGTGTGTTTGGGACAATTTCGGAACAAATCCATTTCTATTTACCATGCTCTACAGTGGACTATGTTGAAATCATCACATTGCTAGTTGTTTGATTGTAATGCTAAACGGTACAGTCGTTGTTGTCATTAAGCGAGTGACATAAAACAAAAGTACGATGGTACGTTTAAGAATGAAACAATTTGTTTTTTGTCGAAGTGGTCACTTTGACTTCTTCCGTCGCTATTACAAAACAGTTAATTTCTTACTGTAACTGTATGTTAAATCTTGCTATAACTGCTAATACAATTCTTTTTCATCGTAGTCGTTGCAACCCTATGAGGTTTTGTATTGACTATTTTTAGTTTGATTTACGCGTAGTTGAATATTCATTTCTGCGTACGGAGAAACATGGAATTCATGGGATTTGTCATTACTATTGTAACTAAAATGGTTTATACACAATTTCCATTATCTATTATAAGATGTGGAAATTAAATTAAACTAAGGGAGCTTCTTAGCATGTACTTTTTTTAGATTTATCTGTGGCGCTAGTGGTATGCATATAGAAACTGAAATTGCTACATTCCCAGCTGATTAGTTCCCAGCTTGAATGATAAAGCGAACACAAATGCTATTAAAAACTTCGAACGATGTTTCCAATTTCTACAAAAAAAGCATTTGTACGCTACGACACACTGGGGAAAATGCGTGCAATTGAATACTCTTACTGTCTGAGGAAAGCATCCCAGGACACCCGTAGGAAATGAGGAATCCGAAGTGTGACGGTTGTGTTGTTGCGAGCTTTGTTTTTTGCTGAAGTTTTGAAGAGTGTGATTGTTTCAATTCCCTTGGTAAAAGGACGTAGCAAAACGTAACTATCTGAGTTAGTTCTTGTACTGATTGAGCTAGAAAGTAGAGAAGCGTAGTTTCTCTGTTGCTGCTAAGGGTAGGTATTTTATTTATTTAAGAAGAAATGCTTATCGCGTATTGTATATACGAGCTGGATTCGTTTTTTAGACAGATAGCTGTGTTTTATAATAACACATATTTTTGATAGTTATCTTTTCTTATATATCTATATCGGTTTTATTCTTATCAAATGTATATTTTTCGTAATAAATCTATCCCGGTGATCTATTATATCTCACTGTAGCGGTTTTTTTTAATGAATTTTACATTTGGCATGTTCAAAATCCTTACAATATAATCTTTCTTTGGCATAACGTCCTCCGTAGTCATGCCTGCTGCCCACTAAACTAATTTATAACACCATAGCCAGATACTAGGGGGAGACAATCCAGATGGAATTGTAGTACCGGTTGTGCCGTATCATGTCCGTCTGCCGTATGAGTACCCTGCTGGGTTGTCAACCATAATATTAAATATGTAGCTATTTCGCTTCTTAAATCAATGTAGTTTAATGCATCCTGGGGAAGCTTTAGGCGAAGACCAAAAATCCTAGAAATGTATGTGTTTTATGTTGATTGATTGAATGTTGATGAAACTTTTCTACTTGTATGTTGGTTTCTATGTACATTTGATTGCATAATATTGCTTACAATGCAGAAAACGAAATGGTTAGATTAGTAAAACAGGATCATAAAGGGATTGTTCTTGCTCTTCTAAGTTATTGAGATGACTCATCAACTATTTTTAAATTATAATATTTGGTGGGAATTTGAGCTAGATTATGAATAGATATCTGGATCGATTTCGAGTGGCAAAATATGAAACGCAACGATGATGACAATGGATACACAGTCGGAACCGAAATTCGAACGCGTCGCATCTTATCAAAACCAAATCCCTTCTCAGTGGAAGAAAGTAATTTGCACGGACTGTGAACTTTGTGAGTTTTTCTCGCAATATCACTCCACCGACTACAGTACTGTTGCTTCATTTTTGTAGAAAAAAACAACAGAGCAGCACACAAACACACGAGAAAAAATATTTAACGAGCATCGGTCAAGAAGGTTTGCCCACAAATAGCCAGAAAGAAGTAAAAATGAATCGTGCTCTGAATCGTAATTTCATCCTTACGAGATTCAGCTCGTTACAACATTGTCGAAATTTCTACCCTTGTTGGCATCTGTGGCAGGCAAACGCATTCCGTGAACTAATACATAACAACCTAGTAGAACACTTCTAAATGCCACTGGAGGAACCAGCACGTCCGTTGGATTGTTTTCAGCGTGTGATGTAGTATGAATAAATTTTGTATTTTTGTTTGACAGCTGTCAAAATCTGGATCAGAAGGACCGTTGGACGAATGTACCACTGCACAGTGGGATGGTCACACAGGGGTTTACACTACAAAGGAAATTAGTTTTATCACTGCTAAAAGTTAAAACCCAGGTGATCGAAAATATTTTATACATGCCATATCAAACAAGCATAATTATCTGATTTAATTATTAGATCAATACGGTATCGCTCACTTTGGGAGTCAATGCACATGCCTTTCGTTGTAACGCATTCTAGGTGCAGTACATCGTTTGACGCTAATGGGCAGTAAAAAGTCCTCTGGGAGTGATTGAATCAATTAGACACTAGGTAATAGACAACATGATTAAACACCGTCAGCAATGCCTTCAGAGAATATGCTCATAGTTTTTTTTTTATATAAAATTGTAAATGATTCAGGAAGCTAGTGCATTTGTTATCTACTTTAATTGAAGTTTAGCCATTACAATCCAGGAATTTAAATTAATTTTTAAAACGAAAGTGAAGGGACAAATGTGTACCTATCGGGTCCATCCGAGACCATCTAAGAGTCTGCAAGCACACTAACTTCTCAATGTTTTGCTTTACCAACGTTTGCAACAATAAAACGCTCTTAGTGTGCGTCATTATGATGTATCAAGCAATCAGCTTTATAAATGATGTATTTTCCTGATGTAACTGTACTATAACAGAAACCGAAACAAGGCTTATTCTGATAACGAGGCTAATATTTAAGCGAATTTTACTGTTAGTAGCTCAATGCCATCTCTCCAATGTTCTCTCGGTTTTTACATATTTCCAATCTACGTTTATAGAAAGCATCAGAAATTCCCACGGAGCATACTGCCCACCGTACGGTAGCAAATGACATTCACTGCAAGCGCTTGCCGGTGTAAATGTATGCAAATTGTTTCGCATGAAATATTCATAACCCTGTGCGGTTTTGCTCCACGGACTCCAGCAGAATGCCATGGTTTGGAGCTGTTGGTTGCGAGACTAACACAAGCGCACTGACGTGAACGTGTTTCATATTTTCCACCAATTTTCCATACTAGCTTCGATCAATTTTCTTTTTGCCTCCAGTATTCATCGATATTCAGATATGCAACGGGGTTGGAATGACTGAGCAACACAAAACAAAAAATCCACGTGCGTTAAATATTTGTGTGCGAGCTAAATCGATTTTGGATCGAAACTTTAAACGAGCGCTGAGCGCATTTTCCCATGGACAGCTTTGAACCGAAGATGTATCATTGCACAAAATGGCGTGATCACAAGAAGGGCATGAGTTAAATTCAGCATGACAGGGATGTGTGTGATTTATGCATGGAGCATGCTTTAACTCATGCACTACTATTATTTCCAATACCACTGCGTAGTTGCTACAGTAAGTACTCAATTGCGTACCAAATTGTGAAAAAGATAAATCTGAACAATTTTGCTTTATAATAACCGCTATACTATAAATTTCACTATTAAGCCTAAGGTATGTGAAAGCGTACATGCATGTCAACCTTTTACAAACTTATTGTATTTTTATCTCGAGTCACAATACCTACTGAAGATGTCTTCGAACGATTTTTGGTGCCTCCATATTTATTGTATACATATTATATTTATAATTATGTATGTTATAGCTTCATGCACAATGAATGTAAAATTTTGCCCCTTCGCATATCCTCAAAGCAAAGATGAAAACTCCACCGGAAGATTGTCTATGACGAGAGTTTAGGAAGAGACTGTTTAAATGTAGTATTCCAATACAATATGCGTTATTCTTTCCATTTGAAACTGAAGTCCAAAGTATACATTACCTAACATAGTAAGTATTTTTATACATACTTTTCACTTCATACTTTGAATTTGATGATTTATTCGCTACTGACACATATAATCACTACACAAGATTTATTATATAAAATACTACAAATAAAAGAGAGAAAAACAGAGATGAAAGTGTTATTGCTGTTTCTATTGAGGTTTCTGTTTTGAATAATCCATCTTTAACATAATTACCATTACATTGAATATTATCAAAAAACCTTTGTTGAAGTTTTCAAACTTTTTTCCCAATGTACAGGCTTGGTTGTGGTTTATGTTGTGGTTTATATGAAATGCTATACAACATTAAAGTATAGATCGTTCTTATGTTGTACAACTTGTTTGTAGAACTTTCTGTGTATTAGTCATCTTTTCACATTTGGCCCACGCCTAAATATAATCTATGGAATGCCAAATACTGTACTCACATATTACAAGTTCGATTAGGCATAATTTTGCTGTAGCTTTACTTGATTTTTTTTTATTGCACATCATCATTCCATTTCAAAACATTTATGTTTCTTTAAGCCACTAACAGTTCTACTAGGGTAGGTTATTAAAAAAATCTATAAATGAAAAACATTATATGCAGTATTACATGGTTTTGTATGTCAGATCTCGAAACAATAACTTCCAAATATATTGTAAACAATTTACAACGATTTGCATCTTAATAGCATTTGTGTGTTCCTACCTAACAATAATGTGTGGTTATTCATTTCTTACCACAACGTTCTCCGTTGTGCGTTCTAGAATCATAACTTTCTACATTGTACATAGTGGCTTGGAATCGAGTTGCCTTCATTAGCAAGAAATCAAACAAACCTAAATGTTTGTGCTCAACCCAATATAGCGTGACATGTACTGAGGTTTTGACAAATTGAATTTTAAACAAAAAACTCCATCTACAAACATATCCCTGCTAACCACCGCCTGGTGTTCGGTTTGCGGTGGAGGGCAGTTGACTAATTGTCTACGAACAGGGCGGTTCCCATATGTCAAAGCAATAATGGTACTCGTTCCCTTTCATGCAGATTATGCATGCAAAAGCATGGACGGCGGTGGCTAGCGATTTACGGAAACAATCAGCTAACGAATAATCATCAACGACTCTATACACGAAGCTTCCATTCTCGAGGTAATCATCGGGCTACGTACGTGGGTAAAAAGAATAATTACAGAAACTTTCGAACGGTCCGACGACTGCTGAGACTCTCTGTCTTGATAACAAAAGGGAAATCTAAGAGTCGAGTCATCAATTATACCGCACCGTCGCAGTACCGATTGCATGTAAGAGTATTTACTATGCACAAAGTAACGGTGGAAACGATATGGCACGGTCATATCAATGTCGTTGTTGACAGCAAAATAGTAGTAGCTTCGCGCAAAGAAACATGTATTAAGGTACGCACGTCGCCTGCTCCGTTATGTCGTTGCATTGCTTGTAAATTGTGCGTTTTTCATTGATTACATTCGATTGTTGTCTTCATAAGTGACTTTAAATAATAAAAGTATACAACCAATGGCTATGAACGATTGGTTTGCATTTATCTCTGATATGATTGTTTATATATTGTTGTACATTATATTTGTTGACAGTGTTATTTACCGTCATATCATAAAAAATGGGCGCATACATGTTGATGCTCCATTAAGAAACATGTTCCGTGTAATCAAATTACAGGTATGAACGCTTAAAAGTAACGTTGCAACAATAACTTAACCAATGAAATGTTTATAATATATTTCTTTTCAAACTTTTTATGCTGAAATAAAAATAAATGAAAATCGTATACGTGCTCAGTTATTTATTTCTATATGATGTTTACAAGAAAGTTCTGAAAAGTTGCACTTATATACATCATATGTTATGGAGTAAGCTAGCGGATCAGTTAAGCTGGCTACATCCGATCATGGGTTTAGAAAGGGAAAGGCAAGCCAATACCCAACACCAAATCAACAGCGCAGCGGTTGTAGGGTGTAGTGAAGTTGTTGTTTGTCTGCAGAAAGCTAAAAGCCATTTTTGTTGTTATTTTTTCTCGTCCACAGCCCTCCAAAACCCACGTATTATAGAACATCCAATAGACACCACCGTGCCACGCCATGAACCGGCCACACTCAACTGCAAAGCGGAAGGGATACCCCAGCCGACGATTCAGTGGTACAAGGATGGCGCCCCGTTGAAGATACTCCAGGGATCGCACCGGATAGCGCTACCGGCTGGTGGTTTGTTTTTTCTGAAGGTAAATATCGTTCTTAATCCCTTTTAAAAATGCAAATTTGCTGAAAAACCAACACATCCCTCGCTGCGAACCTCCAGTGCCGGTTACTCCAGCGTGCGTCGACCGTGCTGTTCTCCGGCAAGCGGTTAGTGCGCGTTCGTTTCCTCTTTTGCCTTAATTCCCCTAATGAAACACCTTCTCGTGTTGCGAAGAAACGTCCAAATACTGGATATTTTAGGTCAACTGAAGCAAAATCATTGAAGTATCTGTGAAATCCCTCCGGTGTTAGTGAAGTTTGGGATGTGAGTAAACGTATTTCAACTTTGCCGTGAACACGTTGGCTTTCCCTTTGATTATACGCGGTAGCATTTGACGCAGCATGCGAAATTGCTGCGGGAGTGGATGGTTGGTCTCCGTGCTCCGCTTGCGCAAATATTTGTGGGTATTAAAATTTAAATAATTTCATGGAAAATTAAACATACATCCCGCTATATTTGGGCGGTCGAGTTACGATGTGGTGACTTTTTGGACTGCCGTAGTGCGCCGCTTCCGCTGTGTTTTGCGCGTGGGAGGGGCTATTTTCACAGATAGTTAGAACCCGGTTCATCGCGCTCTCCTCAATTCTTGCGGGACTTTATCCTGCAAATAATGAAAGCACAACGTCGGTGACCATAGTGACCCCAGCCTCCGACCTCCGGTTGACCACGTTTGATAAACGAGCTTCGCAGAGAAAGGATGTCGCAATGATTACGAAAAATTTGTAGGTGCGGCTAAAAAAGCGTGCAGGCGATCAACAAAAACTTTATGATGGGTAAATATTTAACGAAATAATCTTCCATTCAGCATAACGGGAGGTACTTGCTGATTAAGGACGGAAGCTGCTTTACATGTCCCTTCATAAAATGTTACGAGTGAATTCTTTTCGAGATGAAACTTTCCAGCGCTACGGCAGGGCCATCAAGATTGTTTTTGCTGTTTGTGGTCAGCCGCAGATGCTCGAGCACTTAAAAACGGGACTAATTAATGTTCCATGTTTAGGGGGTACTTAAAAGTTTAATTTAAAAAGCGTGAAACATGCTTCTTGATTGACTGTCGTTTCGATCATGTGATATAAAGCAGCGAGAAAATGTTTTGCTATCATTGAAATATTTTAATAGAACATCAAAGTAAGGAATCGTTTGCTAAGTTGTTGGATTAAACGCAATTACCCTATGAAAACTAAACATAAGTTCTATTTATAACATGCATGCAGGTTTTTATCCCAAAAGTTTTATTGTTTATATAAATTCGATAGAATCCTGTACCTGCACATGTAAAACGAGTCGTACTGCATGTATACTGTATGTTGTACATGTACTACTTATATACAAATGTGAGATGACAGACCTCCACGATGAAAAAAAACAGTAATGAAAAATGAAAAAGCAAGAGACAGGATGCATAGGGTGCTTTTTACTAGTCGTGTTGGCATTATCTAACGATTTTAATGATAAGAATATGTTTTAAAAGCTATTTCGATACGTAACATATCATCAGATGCATTTGTTTTGATCATATTTCAGATGCATTTGGATTTTGAATCATATTTAGTATTGTCGCTATCTCGAGTTATCATAAAACCAAAAATGTCTTCTACTAACATCTTCTATACTATCGAAACTTCAGGGTACATGCATCCCAATTTTGAGATAAAATAATTGTTAGGAAACGTCAAATGCCGCTTTATTAATACATACGCGTTTTTAGTACTTCGACCGGATCTAAGAGCGTTCCGGGAGAAGAGCATAAATAAAAATGCAGCAACAACATTGGCTCGGAAGACTAAGTGAACTAAGTGAATACTCGCCTCCATTTTTTTTCATTGATCAATACGAATAGTCATAATGATCCCTCACAATCGATTCACAATCATTAAAACGCATTAGGTTATCGAACGTTATAAGCCATTATTATAATATGAGAAAAAATAACTGCAAAGTATGTTAGAACACGAAAAAGTCGGAAAAATTATATCGCATTGCGGCTATAGTAATGTTACAATATTAAATTTGTGTTTTTCTCCATAATAGCATACTAAGGCCTAGATAAAAAAAAAACATCAAAAGAGTAAACTGCTGGAAGGCTCATTTGCGCTACGACTAATGATTATTTTAAAATTCATAGAAAACAGTTGCGATTTTAGTGATGAAACAATCGAATTCAATCGCTAGAGAAGAAAATATTAGTTGTCGATATGGGATAAAGTATATTGAACATTGGTTATACAAATAATCAAAATAATAACTCATAGGCTAAAATACTTACTGATGGTTTATACCTGACTTTAGCTCATACTAAATAAGCAAAAAAAGGCCCCAGCTACAGCTGCAATGTATAAACATACCGTTGGTAAATTTGATGTTTATTTTTTAGATGGAAAATTGCTACAAAAATACCCATTACGTGGTCGTAAACGGTATTATAAACACTCACGCTGCGTTCCAAAATCACAATGAGACATTCGCTGGTCGTAATTCTACAAAATGGGTGCTAAACGGTATGCACGTATGAACGACAGCGCTCTTGTAGCGGATAAAAGAAACAAAAAAAATCCGCACTTAGCAAGCCACTCATGAAAATCCCCCAAAATGCTCTACCATAATCCTATGGTAGTGGCCCGGCATAACTGCTACGCTCGTAATAATTTTAATTTGAAAATATTTATAAGACAACCTTAATTTACCGCACGCTGTTTGGTAAACTGGTGCTGCACATATTATTCAACACCGAATGCCTTCACAGCTGGTGGTGTGCCACTTAGCATCCTGCTTCTGTTTACCGTCGCTGTACTGTGGCGGCACACTGTAAAGATTTCACCCCAACTTTTCCACTCACTAAAGGTTGTTTCGTTAAGCCAGATATGGCTAACCTCCCCTCCCCCTTTGCTCCCTGCCACCCCTCCCACCTCGAATGCGAACCGTACCACAATGCAGTGGAAATAAGCCAAACAGCGTTTCGACTAGATTTGATACGTTTCTCCTGAAGGTTTTTCATCTCCA
>KZ072421.1:212197-226914 GCA_002091845.1 Anopheles cracens
AGAATATGTTTTGAAAGCTATTTCGATACGTAACATATCATCAGATGCATTTGTTTTTCAAGGATATATTCGCTATGTTTTTGAGAATGATATTTACTATCTTTGGGTTTTGAATCATATTTAGTATTGTCGCTATCTCGAGTTATCATAAAACCAAAAATGTCTTCTACTAACATCTTCTATACTATCGAAACTTCAGGGTACATGCATCCCAATTTTGAGATAAAATAATTGTTAGGAAACGTCAAATGCCGCTTTATTAATACATACGCGTTTTTAGTACTTCGACCGGATCTAAGAGCGTTCCGGGAGAAGAGCATAAATAAAAATGCAGCAACAACATTGGCTCGGAAGACTAAGTGAACTAAGTGAATACTCACCTCCATTTTTTTACATTGATCAATACGAATAGTCATAATGATCCCTCACAATCGATTCACAATCATTAAAACGCATTAGGTTATCGAACGTTATAAGCCATTATTATAATATGAGAAAAAATAACTGCAAAGTATGTTAGAACACGAAAAAATCGGAAAAATTATATCGCATTGCGGCTATAGTAATGTTACAATATTAAATTTGTGTTTTTCTCCAAAATAGCATACTAAGGCCTAAATAAAAAAACATCAAAAGAGTAAACTGCTGGAAGGCTCATTTGCGCTACGACTAATGATTATTTTAAAATTCATAGAAAACAGGTGCGATTTTAGTGATGAAACAATCGAATTCAATCGCTAGAGAAGAAAATATTAGTTGTCGATATGGGATAAAGTATATTGAACATTGGTTATACAAATAATCAAAATAATAACTCATAGGCTAAAATACTTACTGATGGTTTATACCTGACTTTAGCTCATACTAAATAAGCAAAAAAAGGCCCCAGCTACAGCTGCAATGTATAAACATACCGTTGGTAAATTTGATGTTTATTTTTTAGATGGAAAATTGCTACAAAAATACCCATTACGTGGTCGTAAACGGTATTATAAACACTCACGCTGCGTTCCAAAATCACAATGAGACATTCGCTGGTCGTAATTCTACAAAATGGGTGCTAAACGGTATGCACGTATGAACGACAGCGCTCTTGTAGCGGATAAAAGAAACAAAAAAAATCCGCACTTAGCAAGCCACTCATGAAAATCCCCCAAAATGCTCTACCATAATCCTATGGTAGTGGCCCGGCATAACTGCTACGCTCGTAATAATTTTAATTTGAAAATATTTATAAGACAACCTTAATTTACCGCACGCTGTTTGGTAAACTGGTGCTGCACATATTATTCAACACCGAATGCCTTCACAGCTGGTGGTGTGCCACTTAGCATCCTGCTTCTGTTTACCGTCGCTGTACTGTGGCGGCACACTGTAAAGATTTCACCCCAACTTTTCCACTCACTAAAGGTTGTTTCGTTAAGCCAGATATGGCTAACCTCCCCTCCCCCTTTGCTCCCTGCCACCCCTCCCACCTCGAATGCGAACCGTACCACAATGCAGTGGAAATAAGCCAAACAGCGTTTCGACTAGATTTGATACGTTTCTCCTGAAGGTTTTTCATCTTACGTGTCCACGAGCCCGCAGCATCTACGCCCGTTAGAAAGCGGTTCTGCGCTGTTCAGTCCGATCGTCTTAGTTTTACCCAGCGTGGCTGCGGCATTTATCCGACGGAGGGATGGTTGGATTTTTCGGCGAAATTGTGTTCCTAATTCTACAATTTTCGTTTTTTTATGCGCTCAACTTTACTGTTCTGCTTTCGCTTAGGTTGTAAACTCCCGGAGAGAGAGTGACGCTGGCGTGTATTGGTGTGAGGCACGGAACGAGAACGGAATTGCCAGGAGTAGGAACGCTACTCTACAATCGGAAAAATTATATCGCATTGCGGCTATAGTAATGTTACAATATTAAATTTGTGTTTTTCTCCAAAATAGCATACTAAGGCCTAAATAAAAAAACATCAAAAGAGTAAACTGCTGGAAGGCTCATTTGCGCTACGACTAATGATTATTTTAAAATTCATAGAAAACAGGTGCGATTTTAGTGATGAAACAATCGAATTCAATCGCTAGAGAAGAAAATATTAGTTGTCGATATGGTATAAAGTATATTGAACATTGGTTATACAAATAATCAAAATAATAACTCATAGGCTAAAATACTTACTGATGGTTTATACCTGACTTTAGCTCATACTAAATAAGCAAAAAAAGGCCCCAGTTACAGCTGCAATGTATAAACATACCGTTGGTAAATTTGATGTTTATTTTTTAGATGGAAAATTGCTACAAAAATACCCATTACGTGGTCGTAAACGGTATTATAAACACTCACGCTGCGTTCCAAAATCACAATGAGACATTCGCTGGTCGTAATTCTACAAAATGGGTGCTAAACGGTATGCACGTATGAACGACAGCGCTCTTGTAGCGGATAAAAGAAACAAAAAAAATCCGCACTTAGCAAGCCACTCATGAAAATCCCCCAAAATGCTCTACCATAATCCTATGGTAGTGGCCCGGCATAACTGCTACGCTCGTAATAATTTTAATTTGAAAATATTTATAAGACAACCTTAATTTACCGCACGCTGTTTGGTAAACTGGTGCTGCACATATTATTCAACACCGAATGCCTTCACAGCTGGTGGTGTGCCACTTAGCATCCTGCTTCTGTTTACCGTCGCTGTACTGTGGCGGCACACTGTAAAGATTTCACCCCAACTTTTCCACTCACTAAAGGTTGTTTCGTTAAGCCAGATATGGCTAACCTCCCCTCCCCCTTTGCTCCCTGCCACCCCTCCCACCTCGAATGCGAACCGTACCACAATGCAGTGGAAATAAGCCAAACAGCGTTTCGACTAGATTTGATACGTTTCTCCTGAAGGTTTTTCATCTTACGTGTCCACGAGCCCGCAGCATCTACGCCCGTTAGAAAGCGGTTCTGCGCTGTTCAGTCCGATCGTCTTAGTTTTACCCAGCGTGGCTGCGGCATTTATCCGACGGAGGGATGGTTGGATTTTTCGGCGAAATTGTGTTCCTAATTCTACAATTTTCGTTTTTTTTATGCGCTCAACTTTACTGTTCTGCTTTCGCTTAGGTTGTAAACTCCAGGAGAGAGAGTGACGCTGGCGTGTATTGGTGTGAGGCACGGAACGAGAACGGAATTGCCAGGAGTAGGAACGCTACTCTACAAGTAGCAGGTGAGTTGCTTCATTTCCCATTTCCTATTTTAAATTGTTTTGCACCTTTTCCCGGGCGCCCTTCATTTCCTCTGCGCTGGGTGCGCCGTGTGGCCGTTTCTTCGTGCCGAATAAAAAGTCATATTAAGCTGGGTGGTTACTCGTGGAGCTGTGAAGTTGTGTGGAATGGCAAGTAGGACATAAATTACTTAAAACGATCTGCTTGTCGAGGACGATCTGCTCACCCAAGGGAGAGACGACGACTAAAGGAATATTAATTCCGAGGTGGAAATGACGTTCTTCTGATCGTTTTTTTGTTCCTTATTTTTTAGCATTCTATTCGAAAATTGAATATAGAGAATCTCACTTATTATTCTGTTCTAATTCATTGCACAGTTTATCTGTGGCGCATTGCAAATTCCATGCAGTTTTTTAAATAGAAAATACATAATCTTTTCGTAAGAAATGCAATTCAATTTTAACGTTTTAACTGCATTATCATTGCGTACTTAAAATCATTAAAGGACCATTGCTTTACGCTTAGCGAAGGGGGACTGCAGACGGTTTGATAAACTGGTCACACCTTTCAACGGCATCTTCGGTACGCACGACACGAAATTGTTGATGTTCACCTAATTAGAATTCGTTTACCGAGACGTACATTGGGGTGCAATTATTGCTTTTCGTTACGAGGTAAACGCGTGCGGAATAATTTCCATCGATATTAAACCAATGACGCATTATTATTTTGTGTTTCGAAGCATGTTTTTATTTAACTATCCGAAGCATTACTTGCCAGACTACGCCATTTAATACATTTTAATAGTTTGAAAAATATATCTGGAAAAATCCTTTTACGATTTTTTACACTCAGTAAGTCTTCAAAAAACATTAAGTTCAGTTAATCCGCTTATATCGGTTTTCTCTCCGAGGCTGCAATGACTAGACAGGCAAAGACCGGAGGACCGAAACGTGATTAGAACAAACAGTTTGGTTTCGGGTTGCTCATGAAAATACCTTCAGGTTAATGACTAAGTATAGCTCGTGCTATAGCTCCCGCCACTTGCAATCCGCATACGAAACTACCGACGAGATAACGAGATATAACGAGAGTTGTAGCCGTCGCACCAGGATGAATATGTATTTTATCCACTTAAGCCGATGGCTAAACTTTAGATGTGTGTTTCTGAATTTTATTTTCCCCCGCCCGCAATGCTTCCCAAACATCTGGTATGTTACGGGTACGAAAGTACGAGTTCCAGCGAGCATTTCATTTCAACCGACTGCAAACGATACTAACGCCCCTAGTTCATCTGTGTCGTATATGATGAATGAACCGGCGATTCAGTGCTTCAGTTTCGCATGCAGGAATGTTGGGAAAAATCTGAGCACGGCGAGTCAAGGTTGGAACCCGCATGAAGCTTGCTACGAGTCCAGAACTTCCACTTCCACTGTGGCATTTCCATGCACGTATGATCCGAACAACTACTTCCGATGTGGCTGCCCCGACGTCACCCCACGACCCTAGGGTCCCAGCGGTGGGAGAGGTGATGAAATAAATTTAATTAAAAATAGCAACAAGCTTGTTTCATCTAGTCCATCGCCGGAAGCATTTCAATTTATTATCCTTTGCATGCGCACCAGCGTGCAAAGATGAAACATTTCTGCTCGTGGCTGATGGCTGAGCGTTTAGACCGAATACTTGTTGAGCACCTAGAGAGCCGATGTGGATAATCGAGCTGCACGGAGATGATAACATTTTAACCAGCCGTCCAATGACGCATGGCGCGCGTGTTGTTAAGTAATGATGTCAAAACGCATTATTTGAGATAAACTTCGGACAGTCGCTTTGGACATCAACCAAAGTTGTATGTGAAAACCGTAATCGGTTTGGATTTTTGTTTTCTCTCGCTTTTCGGAGTGAGCCTCTATTGATTGGCACGAGGTTGAGTTTGATCACGAGAGCTATGAAACGAAACAAAAACCATGTCCAAACAATCTCCTTTCAAAGGGTTCGGTTTGGACGATCCTTTGCATTTATTATGAATGACTGTAACCGGGATTTGAAAGTCAGTTATGTGTGCAGAAGATAATGTTGATAAACCCGCGCGAGGGAGAGAGAGAGGAGCGAGCGAGGCATTTTCTGCTGCTCGTTAGCAACAGACCATCAACTTCAGCAACTACGTATCGGATCCAAATTTCTGCCTCGTTGGCTGTCGTCTGTCTGCGTTGACAGACAAAACTCGTTTAGAGCAACGTGCGTATCCCCTGTTACAGAGCAGTTACGTTAAGGGGGAAGGCTTTTGAAATGTGTCCAGATTCTAGTCACATACGAAAAGGTTTTTTTGCTGCGTTTTCTCCTTTAAACCGTTGTTTCTATTTGAAGCTACGTAGGATATAAATACCGATCATGTGTCACGTTTGGAACGTACAAGGACGTGCGCTAATCAATAATATTGCGTGTGTTGCTTTACGCTATTGCAATCAATCCGACTGTGGTCCATACTCGCTCAATTTTATTTCATTTAATAGTTTGTTTGAAAGTAAACACAGTTTTCAATCAAATTGGCATTCGTTTGGTGCATTCCTATGCACTTTCATTTTCCTCCTTCTCTGTGAAAACAACATAAATTTTCCTGAAATCTTGAAATACATAGCGTTTCCATCCAGCAAACGGTTGACGTTTGGCAAACAAAATAATCCCTATCTATTCGTCAGCATATGAGGTTTAGGAAAACAAACGTTACGAATAAATTTAAATCAGCTACCCTAGCATGCCATGGAAGTAGAGCAACAACAAAAAACCAGCGACAATGGAAATAAAATCCTACACAGTGAGCACTTTGAACCATCAGTTTCGAGGTAAAGCTACTATAAAACTATTTACGCTAGTTATGCTACTAACGGCAAGGGAAATTAGTGGGTAAAGATAGGAACACACACATACACACGCGCAGAAAAAACAACGGCAAAGTGAAAAAGCACACACAAAATGCCAACGGTACAACCCAACACAAAATGCCACTCAGAGGCAGCGCAAATGCCGGGACAAAACACACAAAAATACACAAACAAGCTTCGGGGACATAACGAATGGCACCAAAAATGCAAATAAAATTTCCATTTGCATCGCAGACGATCATAAAAACCGCTAGGTTGGTCAGATTTCGAATGTTTTGTAGTTGTTTGCTCCTTTTGGTATGTCCTGCAACGGCCGCGCCTAGGAATATTGGTCAGTTTTTCATTATGTGCTACGCTTTTGTGACAGTTTGCCCAGTTGCGTGCCTTTTCGTTCATTTCGGCCCTACCATTGTATGGTCTGGTTTCGTAGCGGCTCGTTGAGTAACCCATTGTAGAATCTTTTCCGTGGTCAGATTCTGTAGCGCCGGGGACCTTCGCTGTCTGTCTGCCGGTCGGATTGTTTGTAGTTTGTTATTTTATTTGGTTTAATTCAGCTCACAGGCGCTTACATCGAACTAGAAACTCGCGCGTGGACGAGAAGTACAACGAAATCCAATGGAACGGGTTGTTAAAACATTCCCCGTTTCAATTGTCGTTTGGCGTGTGAAATAGTGATCCGAAATCAAATATACTAGAATTCTGGTTCTATATCTCGTTGGTGCTGTTGTTGGAGGGTTTTGGCTTTGTTTTAATAACGTTAAGTGAATTCGAATCCAGTTTCTTCGATCGAAAACGGCAACCTTTCTTTCGGCACAAGTGATTGATACCACAACGATGCAAGAATGACATCCTTGTGAATAACCCACGTTTTCCTCTTACCAAATTTTCAGTTTTAAGAGAAGAATTCCGACTCGAACCACAGCACACGCGAGTAGCGCAGGGCGAAACAGTCCTGCTTGAGTGTGGCCCCCCGAAAGGTATCCCCGAGCCGACCCTGTCGTGGCGAAAAAACGGTCAAAAACTCGAAGTCGAAGCGTCGAAGCGCATACGTATCGTAGACGGTGGTAATTTAGCGATTCAGGACGTACGACAAACGGACGAAGGACAGTACCAGTGCATTGCAAAAAACTTGGTTGGCGTACGGGAATCAGCAACCGCTTTTCTCAAAGTGCACGGTAAGTATTACAGACAAAAACTGTGTTTTTTGTCCTGGCAGTGGACTTGAGACTTACACGGGGGTTTTGTTTTTCTTGTCCATTCAATCGTGCACAGTCAAACCGTTCCTGATACGTGGCCCACACGATCAAACCGTTGTGGAAGGTGCCTCTGTAACGTTCCAATGCCGAGTTGGCGGTGACCCGATGCCGGATGTGCTGTGGCGTCGATCGGCATCGGGAGGAAACATGCCCCTGGATCGCGTGCACATTCTGGAGGATAGGAGCCTTCGGCTAGAGAATGTTATCCTGGACGACGAAGGAGAGTACAGTTGCGAAGCGGATAATGCGGTTGGAGCTATATCAGCAACCGGCACATTGACCGTACACTGTAAGTTTTTGTACAGAGTTTTACTCTACAAACTAAGTTTGAACTTCTATCAAGAGTTTACATTATCGTCACAATAGTTGGTTACACCAGATTGATATTGTTCTTACAGCTCCTCCTCATCTTTCGATCAGACCTGTACCACAGGTCGTGGAAGCGCCACACGATGTTTCCTTCGAATGCAAATCGGACGGCCGTCCAAAACCAACGACATTTTGGTCGATCGAAGGCAACCGGACATTGATCTTCCCTGGGACGTCATTCGATAGGTTCGAGACGACGTACACACAGGAAAGCCTCACTGTCCTAACACTCCCACAAACCACAAAGTCTGACAACGGCCTCGTGGTCGTTTGCAGTGCCGTGAACAGTGTCGGCTCGATCAGTGTTCGAGCGCGGCTGATGGTAGCCTCGCAGGACGATCGACCACCGCCGATCATCATACAAGGTCCGACAAATCAAACACTCCCCACGAAGTCCACCGTCTCGATGCCCTGCAGTGCGGTGGGTAATCCGAATCCCATCATCTCCTGGTATCTAGACGGCAATCCCGTCGTACCCTCCGAGCGTATCAATGTAACGGAAAATGGTACACTGTTACTGCGCGAGCTGGAGAAAAGCATCGACCAGGGACTGTACACGTGTGTGGCGAGCAGCCGCAGTGGTAAATCGACCTGGAGTGCCTATTTGCGCGTGGAGTCACCCACGAATCCGAACATCAATTTTTACCGCGCACCGGAAACGGCCGAGTTTCCGAGTGCTCCGGGCAAGCCGCAAATTTTTAGCCTCACCAACAGCTCTATCACCATCACTTGGCTGCCGAGCATCAAGTCCGGTGCGTCCGATATCAATGGCTACCTGATTGAAGTCTTCTCGAGTGATATGGCGAAAGGATGGATGACAGTTCCTTACAAGGTTTCATCGACCAGCTACACGTACGCTCCCGTTTCGCCAAACGTCAGTTACATTTTTATCGTTCGCGCTGAAAATGACCAGGGTCTGGGTATTCCGAGCCTTATGTCGGATCCGGTGACGATCGGGAGAGAATTCAATCATGGTGAAGACATCAATCTCAGCGAAGCGCAAGCCACGCTCTCGTGGGATGGATGACAGTTCCTTACAAGGTTTCATCGACCAGCTACACGTACGCTCCCGTTTCGCCAAACGTCAGTTATATTTTTATCGTTCGCGCTGAAAATGACCAGGGTCTGGGTATTCCGAGCCTCATGTCGGATCCGGTGACGATCGGGAGAGAATTCAATCATGGTGAAGACATCAATCTCAGCGAAGCGCAAGCCACGCTCTCGTCCGGTCAAGTGGTGAACCTGCTCGAGGCGAATGCAACCGACGCTACGAGCGTGCGATTGGTGTGGGAAATCGTGAACGGCCAGTACGTGGAAGGATTCTACATCTACTCACGTAAGATAAACTCCAACGGAACGTATCGGACACTGACAGTGCTGCACGGTGGAGGCGCCTCCGCTTGTACGATAAATGGTCTGGAGAAGTTTACCGAGTACGACTTTTTCCTCGTGCCGTTCTTCAAAACAATCCAAGGTCGTCCTTCGAATTCTAGATCAACGTGTACCCTAGAGGATGGTAAGCGAAAGCGAACAAACGCAATGGGTAACATTTTACTCACGCCACGATAAAAATATCTTTCTAGTCCCGACGGCACCGCCGGTGAATCTGGAAGCTGTACTATTAAACACGTCCGCTGTATACCTCAAATGGGATCCACCGAGCAATCGCACCATAAATGGTAAGTTGTCATGAAACAATCGAAACTTTGCCGATAGCATTCGTGGTAACTTGTTTGTTTGTCGATCTGTTTACTTGGGAATGCATTAGGAAAATTAAAACACTACCACATCGTCATCCGCGGTTACGATGCGCATAACATGTCCAAAGTTCTCACCAACATGACCGTCGACGGCGAGGCTCCGAAGTTACTGCTGGCGAATTTGTCGGCGGGTGTGACGTATTCGGTCAGTATTGCGGCGTCCACCAAAGTTGGCGTTGGTCCGTACAGTATTCCTTCGATTTTAAGACTGGACCCTCACACCAAACGTCTCGATCATGGTTACACGAGGTAAGTGGTGAATGCTCATTTTGCTTTGCACTATTGTATATGCTATATGTAAAAAAAAAATTATTGCTACAGATATACCACGAATACTGAAATAATAATAACATAGCTTAACAAAATTGATTTTTTTCACATTTCTTCCTCCAAAGGTATCCCATAAACCATGACTACTCCCACGACATACTGACGCAAACATGGTTTATTATACTACTTGGCTCCATCATTGCCATTATCGTCTTCCTGTTCGGTGCCATCATCATCTTCCGCAGGATACAATTTATGAAGCATAGCTCGTTAAACAATATGCACGGTAAGTCGCAATCAGCCACACCGTGTACATAAATGCTCTCGGAGCGCTGTGTGCGTGATGTAATGTGAGGAAATACAAATAACAATACTAAATGCATGGAATATCAATTCAGTTGAGGGTGAAACGTTTTAATGTACTACTGCAATGCATTGTTTTGTTTTATTGGGATTTATAACAATAAACCTTTATTCAATTTGTTGAACTTAAGCTGATAAGCTAAAACATACTAACATTGAACATACATTGCTTTGAACCACTAATTGCATATTTGGAGTCAAATTGCAATAACCCGCGTGGAAGGCGGTTTTCCCATTTGTTGGTCGTTTGGAGTGAAATTTTCATTGTGCGCTAACTATTATATTTAAAGTATTTTTTCCAGTTCATCGAGTTTGTTACTTTGCCTCTTACAGTTTCGTGTTTCTCTCATGCAAACATCCGTTTAACACTTGCATCCGTCACATGGACCGAATACTTCTTTGGTGCAAATCGTGGTGTCAATTGACACCTAGAAGCTATTTTTGGCAATTGTTGACCGATTCAGCTGAAATTTTCACCAGTAGTGCACAAACTATTCTAGTTTTATAACCCGTCGAGTTTGTTTCCGACCCCCTCCCGTTTGCTCCCCAGCCCCCCTCAAGTAACAATCCAACGACATAAAAATTTTTAAAACCTTAAAAACTATGCGTAAAAATTTTTGGAGGCCGAATTCCAAGAAATGATATGTAGGAGCAGTGGTCCAGGACCTGCGAAAAAAAAATTAAACTTTCTGATCAAAATTGTGGAAATGGCATCACTTTGAATACCCACTCCCGCTGCCTTGTCATAGAGAAAGTCACGTGTCTATTGCAGAAGCTATGGAAAATCGTGTAGACCGAATAAAAAGTGTTTTTTTTTATGTACATAATACAATATTTAACCAATTATGACTTAAAACAGCATAATGCACAATAAAAACGTAGTTTGAATACCGAATGTCTCGAATTATAAGCAGAAAAATATGAATTTTCGAGTTTTCTTCTTCTTTTCTTTTTCGAGGTTTAAAGTAAAGCCAATCGTACAATTTTGATCGGAAAATTCTGAAATTTTTATTGTGGGTCCTGGATTGGGTCCTGAACCAATGCCCCTATATATCATTTCATGGAATTCGGGCTCCAAAAATTTTTACGTATAGTTTTTTAGGTTTTATTTTTTTATGTCATCGGATTGTTACTTGTTTGTTAGCAAACGGGAGGGGATAGGGTCACAAACTCGACGGGTTATAAAACTAGAATAGTTTGTGCACTATTGGTGAAAATTTCAGCTGAATCGGTCAACAATTGCCAAAAATAGTCTTCTAGGTGTCAATTGACACCACGATTTGCATCAAACTTTCTTCATATAACTTTATTACTATGAAACTAAAAAAACACGTTTCAAGATATAACTAGAACAATCATATTCAAGCAGATAATTTGTAATACAAATTCTATGGATTATTACGCTAGAATAGTTAGTGCACAGTTGCTAAAACGTTCAACCCAATCGATCAACGTATTTAAAAACAACTTTCAGGGAGTCAATTGAATGTGGAATTCGATAAATTTCAACAAAGTACTCTTTTCACCATATAACCACAATGATATGAACAATCACATGAGATATTACAGCTATTCTTTAAAAAATCAAACAAGCAAACCATATCCAAATTGTATCCCATAAACAGCAGTGAATTTAGAAAACAATTGATGTTAAAACTAAAAAAACTCGTTTCAAGATATAACTAGAACAATGATATTCAAGCAGATAATTTGTAATACAAATTCTATGGATTATTACGCTAGAATAGTTAGTGCACAGTTGCTAAAACATTCAACCCAATCGATCAACGTATTTAAAAACAACTTTCAGGGAGTCAATTGAATGTGGAATTCGATAAATTTCAACAAAGTACTCTTTTCACCATATAACCACAATGATATGAACAATCACATGAGATATTACAGCTATTCTTTAAAAAATCAAACAAGCAAACCATATCCAAATTGTATCCCATAAACAGCAGTGAATTTAGAAAACAATTGATGTTTTGAAACAGCTATAATAAGAGAGCCACTATCGGTGCCATATATATTCCTATTTTATTGCACATACCCTTATCGAACGTGCGGACATGATTCATAACGTGATTGTTTATTGAATTGAGTTTTTCTACATTTTTTGCTCATACGGCCCTCACCAGATTCAATAACTAGCAATGTGATTGTTGTGCATTGCATGTGACACATGGGGGGTTTCATGCAGAAAACCCTCCATACGAAGCACGGAACTAAAATTCTTGACATGCACACTAGCATGGAGAAATGTGCATGGTCACGAAATAATTTATCGTATCATGCCATATCGCGTTTCTCCGCTGAAATCAGTTTGTGGCCATCGCTCCGCTGTTGTGTCCTCAATTGTACTGCATGCGTTAGAGTTTGCAGTCCCGTCCCGGGGCAGACCTTCCAAAAATAGGTTTATGAAAGTTTTCAAATGTGCCTTCGGAGCACATACTGGGTGGCGGGGTAGCCGAAGGGTAAACGGACGTATGTTGGCAGGTCGCACGATAAATCTCTTCCTGTTCTATTATCACTGAAGCTTATGGTTAAACATGGTGCAGTAGAGAGAAGAAAGTTGTTAACACGTTTACACGATTTCAGGTAATCACGCCATCGGAACTGTTCGAAAATTTCCTACACTCCCATTGAATCCAAATGGTGTGTGGATTGATCCGGGAGGTGGCGTCTGGCGACAAGCGTCTGACATTACGAAGGAAGTCATCACCGACTACGCCCAGGTTTCGGCGGCGCCCACCCTGCCGTTGCCAGACTACGAACGGTAAGGACGTGTGGATTTATGTGTTTGTCTATATTTCATTTCTTCCTATTTTAAACTCTCCATTTGCACACTTACACTTTTTTGGTTTTGAATGCTACGGGCTCATTTATTGTAAAACACCGCTGTACTCATTGTCCTCACGTCGCGTATGTAAAAGGGCTCGTGTTTAAACCGGTTAGCCTCCATGGCGGCGGAGGGTGTGAGGTCTTCGCCAAACAACCTTCTTAATTATGCCTAATTGTGTACACATTAAACAAACACCACACCGCAAGAAGGTTGACGACAGTTTGGTCTAGCGATACTGCCAACCGAGAGCTTTCGAAATAGTTTTCCAAACAATCAACAGGACTAAAAAGCACACAAAATGCGACACATCTTCAACACTTTGTCCCGTGTCGCCCCCCCGCGCACTGTCTACGCCGTCTAGAACTATGAGGGTAAGAGCAAACAAATAAAACTTCAGCATCATGAAAGGATACACCGCCAGGCTAACCGATTCACGTCCCGATCCAGCAACCGGGCCGGGGCCTAGGATAATGGGGATCACTTCAAAAGGTTTGTGCCAGTAATGGAGTTCGTAAATTTTTGGAGGTTAACGTTTCTCACTCAACCCCGGCACACCCGGGCAAGCGTTCGACGAAACTTTTCCCACTAACGATAGTGTCAGTTGTTTACCACAACCACGTTCTTGAGCGCCGTTGTCGCGGTAAATATGCCTATGCCTTACAAAATGGTCCACCGCCGGCACATGCCGTTGTTTTTCGGGAGGAACGGCCGTCTTTCTCGAACTGCTTAGGAATGGAGCGGGTTACGGATGGAGTGTGCAAACTTGCGAACTAGCATCTTCAAATAAATGTTTTGTCGAGGACCTTCACTCACGTCGTCAGGGAAATTACCGCCACTGTCATGTGATGGAAACTTTTCCCATCACATATTTGTTCAACACTTAGGCGCAAGCGGAAACTATTTCCTGTTCGTTGATTCAGCGGGAATAGGATAGCGCGGGTTCCGTGACAGTGATCGATTGAAAATGGTGACGCAGTATTTTAGAGGATTTGTAGCATTGCGAACAATCGGCAGAGCTTTTTATCATAGCATTATAAATCAGATCACAATTGAATAATCGTGTGGATTCCTATTTTTAAATTTAATTATTACATTCAGTTTTTTTTTCTAATAAAACGAAGACTTTAATACATAAATGATAATGATGTTCTACTAAATTGTGGTCTAGTCACGGATAGCAAGCACTTCGCGGCCAGCAGTCTATCGTTGCCAGTAGAAGGAATACACCGCTGTTCCTAGAAGGAGGAAAAATTTAAGATAGTTTTTAGACATTCTCTCACATTTACCAAGTCAATAAAGGTTATCGACAATAAAAAGAACATTTAAAACGAACGAATCCAACATCTTACGTTCGAACGACCTTAGGAATATTGAATCATGCAATTAGAGATGTTGGATATTGTATTATGTATAGGCATAAGTGGATTGAAAGGTTAATGATTCATCATTCAGACAAAAAAACTAAAAAAGTGAATACAAAAATACTAAATACGCGAAATGTCTTTACCAGCGTTAAAAGCTAGTCATAAAACGTTTACAAAAATCGTTCAATAATATTCCTTCGATATTCGTCGTCGATTCAAACTGATTTTTTTTGACAAATTTTAAAACGATTATTTGTTTCGGAACAAACGAGTTTTTGTTAAGGATCTTATAGTATAGTTCTTATAGTTATGCTACACAGAGCAATTTTGTACATAAAAAAGTGACCTTCTTTATCTTTCTTGACTCGACAACTTCGAGCAAGTCTGCCCAGCCAGACTGCCAGTTCA
>KZ072421.1:234790-246209 GCA_002091845.1 Anopheles cracens
CTTGTAGTAGCCTTGGCCTAGTATCTCAAAGTAGTCATTGCATTCTTGCTATTGACTGACAGCGCAGTTGGTATATGTTTACAGTGCGTGATTGAAAAGCTATGCGTTATACCAAACTTGTATCCAGCGAGTATTTTGTAAAAAATTAACCAATACTATCTAATGAAACAGAAAACTAATTAAGTGCATATGATTCAAAAACATCATGTTGAATTCCGGTTGTTTGCCCTAAAAACTCATGCACCACATTCAAGCCATCGGAAGTATATCTGTTAAGCTATTCCTCAAGGTGCATGACCTGACTAGTTTGTATAAAAATTGATTGGAAAAGACTAATAAGTTCCAAAAATTGATTGGATTGATTGGATTAACTAAGAAGTTCCCTAACAGTCTTTTCTATTGAAATTCTCTCAGCTATAGGTTTACTGACAGTATTGCATTGTACACAACATTTAGACGGCATTGTGCTATACACAAAACGGCTACATATGTTTTCATCCATAAAATATTTCCAAATGATTCATACAATATTTTCAGAACTCCTATTCATTCTTCTGCAGAAAATCGCTAAAAAAAATCTAATGCAGGTACTGTATTAATCACATTCATAGAAAAAATTGCTTCGTTTTATGCTAAAAATATGCTCCACTGTCTATTGTCATTAAAAAATCATATCCATAAAGTTTGCCCAGATGTGTTCCAGTCCTAGTTCCCCCTCGCAGTGGAGTGCTAAATTGAACTTTCTGGGATGAAGCATTAAATAGTAAGAAGAGGGGCTATACGCTCCACTCAGGTTAAATTTTTTATAATTCTGTCAGCACGGCGGCGTACGCAAGCCTCGTTATCGCTGTGCCATTGCGCCGTGCTTGTTCCCGCTAGACGCCATCTGCGCTCTTCTACACGTTACACGCTTTTCCGACCTTTTTCACGGGGCGAAACCTTCTTCGGAGGAGCCACTCGGTAGCCGCTGCTGATTGTAGTGAAATCTTAATTACCTTGTGTTCCACTGTCATCATTTTACTTTTGAAGGATTTGGGCGCCTTTATTTATGTTATTTTTTCTTCTCTCACTAGGGGATCGGAGACGATTCTAGCTTGATCCCTCCGCTGCTTCAGCTGTCTTCAGGAAGTTATCTGAAGATTAAGGCGTAGTAGTAGATGCTGGAAAGTAGAATGGCCGTGCGAACGGACACGCACCGGAAACAAAATATCATAAATTTATTTTATCTCCTTTTTCGTCCCTATTTCTATTTTCATATGATACATATTAAATTTGCTTTAAGAAGCGAATCTCTTACGCGTTAGTTTTTGTTCAATTTTGTTGTTTAATATAATCTTATATGCAATATGCATACTTTCAGCATAATAATCACTGACTTCGTAATTGAAACTAGCAAGCCAATCATGAAAAACTCAAGAAAAGAATCTTGTTGAAACTTAAAACGACTACCCTTTCGTCCCGACTTTCGTGCACGACTTTCGTTGCTGTGGCGCTGGTTGCTTCATTTGTCCGCTAATCAAAAGATAAACCGATAGTGCTTAAAATTCTAGGGACAGCATTGTGTAAGCTCATTAATAAGTCTCATCGACAGCTAAGCAGCAGCTGAAGCACGAATAACAATGAAGTGGATTGGGTTGGGTGCAGCAAAAAATACGCGCGAAGGAGGTTATTGATGACGATCATCATCTAGGATTTCCGTTCGTTTAGATTTCCTGTGTATATTTTACCATTTCTCTTCGGCCCGCGTGTAGGGTGGCGTAGCGTTTTTCCCATTCCCATTTGTACACTTTTCTTCGGTTCCCGCTTAAGGCTTTTTCAGCGTTCGGTCGTTAAGAACGTCCGTTTAAACTGATTACAGCTTGATTTATTCATCTATTTAAGATGATTTAGTTTTTGGTCAAGCATGTTTATGTGATCGTTGAGCAACCTCGTACATAACTTTGTTTTCCTGTACGTCAATGAAACGTTGAAGGACATTGGGTGGGGATAGCGCGAGTTTATACGTAATTACCGCAAACTTTCCATTTTAATGTGGTTTCGTTTTATACTTTGTCCAAAACCTCCTTTCTAGGAAAAGTTTTTAGGCGATATAAGTCAATGCTTGAACGGTTGCAATAAGCAGTTCTCACCTAAACAGCTCATTTTCACCAAAATGGTCAAATATTGCACTACAAACTGTTTGATTTCAAACAGATGTATACATTCTACATTTTTCATACATTTTTGAAGATTTCCTCTCGTTCACCGTAAGCGTAAGCGCTGATTGTGAAGCTTACGGCAACGATTGAAACTACGTCGGCTTTACCTTATCGGGCATCTTGCCCGACACTATAAATCGATGTAATCCAATATACTGTCATTTAGACGCATCACAAACAAATAAACCATAAATAAAAATCCATTTATTGGGTTTATGCTTCTCTCCGGCTTCTTCCAGCAGTAGTGCTTGCCGGACGGTTAAAATCGTCGTCCATCCGGCGTGGACGTTCGGCTTGAGCGCCGGCTGACCATCGTGTGTAGCTGGGTGGATGCTATTTTTATGAATTTTATCCAACCCCCTTTTTTGCGCCTCGGTGCGTTCGGTTTCGCTGCAAGCAAAATTTGATACTAATGCTGCGAGCGTGGTTCTTATCGTATCCAATTGACTGTGTAATAATTGAAATTCTCAGCATTCGTTTGTGACAGCGAGACCAAGAATCTTTCCATCCCCGGGAAGACCGAACAAAAAAAAAGGCGCCCAACTCAAGACTCCGAACGGAAATACGCTGACGCTCTCCCGCCTACTGGAGCGTGAAAAAGGACAGACACGCTTAAGGGACCCCCACAAATCCCACCCCGTTTTAGTTTAGTTTAGTTTCGGATCCAAGAACAACAACGGACCAGGGCAACGGCAAAAAACAAAACACAAGCGACATGACCAATCCTGCACCTTTAGCTGCTGATCATGCTCAGCCCCTGGGATTGTTCGTGCGATGGAATTACGGTGAAGAGCTTGATGGTTGTTGCGAGTGGAATAAAAAATAACTACTACCGGGTCGGTTTAGTGTTCACGCGGTGTCCCAGCGTGGGTAGGAAGGAAGGAAATAAAGTTCCTTTGTAACTGTCATTGGAAAATAAATCGAAGAACTTTTGCTTCCTGATAAATCCGACCAATTTTCCGAACGAAGGGCACCGCCACTGTCAAGCTGCACTACTGTGCGGGGAAGTAATCTACGAATGACCGGTTTATCTTCCGAAATACCCTTCGGAGAGTATAAGAAAACTAACGTCATCCACCATACACCGCGTCGCCGTTTCAAGCCGCTGATCTTGGAGAAGCGCTTTTCTCAGGCGTTCTTGCACGGAGGAAAAACAAGCACGGAACCCTGTATTGTGCTTAGATAAAATGAGTAAGAACTTTTAAACCCCCTAGAAAAATCCCTCGCACTGAGGGTAGTTTCGGCCGGTTTCTACTACGTACCACGTACTGCGCTACCTAAGCCGGATGATAAATTAAATGACCGAAAGAGTCATAATCGAGTTTTATGCAACTAATTTCGGAACAATCCACCGGGCGTCCGTTGGCTGCCCGGGCAATGGATCAAACCCGGATCGGAACCCTTCCTGAAAAGTTTCCGACATGAAATGTGTCTTTTAAGCCGCCCGTTTCGGCGCTTAATTGCAGCCCGGTGGAGATTCGATACATTTGCCTCGAACGCCCGGTTTCGGTTTTTATGGCCCGTGCAATCCTTATTTGGGCACACGGACGGAACTGAGCGGGTGGGGGAACCGGTGCGGGAGATTGTTAAGTGTTCGCTTAGCAGAAGCGATTTGGCTAGGATGGATGAATTTAAGTGTCGCTTTAAGTATTGTTCTACTACCATCGGCGCTTGTTCAGCACTCTCGAGGTGAAGGGTGCTCCAACGGCACGGAAAAGTACGCGCGTTCGGTACGCGAATCACTCTGGGTCCTAAGGAGGTTGTAATTTTGTTAAAGTTCTAGTAAAGTGCATACTTTTTTTCTGGAAAGCTTATAAATTCAAAATAACATCATATTCTCTGGTTCCAACCGTAGGCTATTTGGGCGATAACAGGCAATACAATATAAGGCCTCCCCCAATAAATGTGCAATCATGTTGATCAGTTAATACGCTAAACTTTTGAGACGTGTAAGTAAAGTACATTTCTCAACGGATTTCGATCGCTATCGCTGACGGAAGAAAAAGGGATACGATACAAAATCGACACCAACCAACCTACGGCACAATACCTTCGGTTAGAACAATGTTTACGAGCGTTCGCAGGTGTGTCACAGAGCTTATGCTTGTTTTGTGGATGTGCACACGCCGTAGCAAGTGCTTACGATTGTACGCAAACACCGAGGAACACGCCACTCTAATGGCCATCCGGCCATCCCCAGAAATCTACGCGCTCCGAACGGGGTAAAGCGAACGGCGCACGGGTGGTGGGATTTATTTGCCAATCCTTTTTTTTTTGTTTCGCACCACCGCCTGCACAAGGCGACTGTCAAAAGTGGTGCCTTGGGATTGGGAAATCCATCAGAGGATTTCCGAGGTGTAGAAATCCGCGGTACCCCATGCGCGATGCGATAAAACGCTCGTAAGCAAATCCGCCCGAATCGGTTTTATTCGTGCCGCTGTAAAACGGCTCATAAAAATATGTCCCGAAACGGTGTACGGGGCAACGAGTGGGGGCAACGAGGGCGGAGTGGAGGCCGTTTTATTACGGAAGACGCAAAAGTTTGGTTTATTTTACATCCGAATGCTTTTTATTGGCCGTGGCTGTTTTCGGCTGTCCGATACAACAACACCCGCGCAGAAAAATTGTAATGCTTTTCGCGACTGGCATGGAAAACATACGGCTAAACGGTTTATATTTTCCCGCAAAATGAACAAATGAATCATTTAATTAGAGAAGGAATGAATTGTTTTATTCCGTCCTGAATGCTCCTGAGTGCTTGTGATTGTTAGGGATGTTTATTTTTCACATTCATTTCATGAATTATTTACGGTGTGACACTGAGCAATACACAGAGCACACTTGATGTTTCACACAATGAAATATTTTGTTTTATTAGCTCAATTGTTGCTTTCAATTGAGGACGTTGCCTTGGTGGCTTCTAAACTTTCTTTTCGCATGTCGAGATTCAAACCTTTCTTGTGTGAACATAGTATAGCGTGATAAATGAAAAAAAACGATATACTTTTCATTATTCGGGGATAAATTGGTGAGGTTTTGTGGAAAATTATTTTGACTTGCAATGTCGAATTAGAGCCCAAAGTAATACTTGAAAGCACATTAAGTAGCCGAACATGTGTTCGTTAGTTTGATGTTTTCGTTTAGTTGCATTATCGGGAACAGATTGCCTGCATAACAGTTACTTGACAATACAGAACTAGCATCAAATGGTTGCCGGAATAGCTGTCTTAAACAATCTCTAGGTTGGTTTATCGTCATATTAATGTGAACTAGATTACTTAAGTTATTATATGTCTCCATCATTGGAGTAATTGAGTCGCTATATCATGTGGCTCTGAACTTTGGTCGTAGAAGTTGCCTAGGTCTCAACTGTCCACCCGGAGCTGGAAAGTAACTTTGTTGAAAATAAAAGGAGCATCGATGATTTCGGAAAAAGCCTTATGGAGGAAATTATTCAAACGATTCTTTCGTATAGTATCTATAGGAAATATTAGTAAAAATATTAGAAATATTTAGTCCGGTATGAAAGACAACAGGCATGACTAACCCGCTATAAACGATAGCTTAAAATTTCAGTTAATTTTCAATGAATAGATCTAATCTGTTCTGTCTTGTTGTCTTGGCGACTTTTCTTGGCGACCAATTTATACTAGCAAACTCAACACTAACGGACAAATCAGGTGTCAATTGACACTTTTGCAGCTTTGAGCTTCGATATCTCGAAAACGGTGGAAGATATCGATAAATGGTTTTGACCCAAAGTATCATATTTTTGCTGATTTTTCAAAGATTTTCAAAATAAAAATATCTTGTAATTTCTGATATACAACTTGTTACTCCTTTGGTGCCAATCGACGTGTCAACTGTCATCTAGAAGGTAATTTTTGGCTTTTTTTACCGATTGAGCTGACATTTTCACCAGTAATGCGCTAACTATTGTAGTTTCATGTTCCATTGAGTTTGTAACCTTCCGACCTCTTTCCGTTTCCTCTCAAGGCTCCCGCAAGTAAAAATCTGCTGACGTAAAAAAAACCTTAACTTTACGTAACAATTTTCAACTTTTTAACACTTTTTCATCACATTTTTATATGCTCTAGAGTTTTGCGATCCGAATCTATATTCAAAAAATCGGTCAATGACTATGTTTTTCGAATACAACAACGAAATCCGTTCTCCATTTGCTGACGAAACAGCTAGTATGTAAAGATTAAGATTGAAGTGAAATTATTCATCAGCCGCATTATCAAAGAGATTGCGCAACGGTACCATACTGCAAAAAATAACTTCGCATTCACCGTTGTTGGCCCTTCCCCTCACGGGTGTCCCGGCAGGCGCTATCGGGACGATAATATTTGCCGTGCCAGAGAGAGATACTCCACGGGGCCCGGGTTTGTATGATAAATTGAAGAGTGTAACAGCTTTCCACTCGTATTATATTGAATTATGCTTGATGGTTTGGCTGTGGGACGTGGCTGGTTTCCACCTTCCCGGGCGATTCCACGATGCGCACGGAAAATGTGCACGAAAAACTCAATAAGGCAGCAGAAGAAGAAGAGGAAAAAAACAGAAAACATCTATCAAAACGCGTAATTGTGTTCGGGGTGGGCACGTGGACAATTACACGCCCGTGCTTTTCTGAGGGACAGTTCAAAATGTTGCCCAAATGTGCTTCAATCTAATCTATACGGTTTTTGGTTTTTCCGATCATTTCAATACCCAACGACTGCGACTAACCTATCGCAGATTTTTGCGGAGTTTTTGAAGCATCCTCTCTCCGCCAAGATGTTTTCGTCCGTGTGTCAAAACTAACAACGAGGAATGGTTGGTAGTCAAAATATTTACTTATTATTTCTCACCTCCCGCCAAACGTTCCGAAAATCGGCTCCTCTTTACTGTTTTTCCGTGCGTTACGCTTCGAGTTGTTTGCGCAGGCATTACAGGAGGTCGTCGAGCCGTCGAATGGCGAATACGTGAGTCACATGTGTTTGATAATAATCCCTATAATAACACGCACCCCATGTGTGTTCTCGGTGACGGGCATGGGATGAAGCTCCCCCCGTTCGCCCCATGCAGGGATGAAACTCATAACGCAACAGAAGCAACATAGCCGCGAGGGAGAGAAGAGGAAAAAAAGCCGTCGGCACTAGGAAAATACCACAACAAACATCCAACGCGGAGCACTTTTCTTCTGCTACAAACTATGGCTGAGGAGACGCCCGGACTGATCGTCTGCAAAAATGCCTTCGAGCTCGCTATCGGCGAGGCGAATCACAACGGAATTCTCCCCCAAAAAAAACCCTCCCAAACGCACCGCACCGCCACGATAAGCTGATAGTCCGCACAGGGCGCTAAGGGTTTGGTGCACTGTCGCACAAGTGTCAACCTGTTTCAAATATTATACCGCTGTCGGGGCATTGCTGGAGCGACGCGGGAATCTGAAGTATCACGAATATTTTTTAGCGTAAATATTTTATTAAAGCGGAAACCCGCCAACCGGGCCTGGCCAACCGTGAAAATGTGCCATGAGTCTTCCGGAGTCTTCCTTCTGGTGCTTCCGATATCTTCCACGCGCCAGGCGCAAAAGTAAGAAAACACCACCGACTACCACGCCAGCACAGTGACAGAAACCGCTCGGAGTTCCGAAGCGATCTTGTGCACATTTCTGAACGCTCCCCCGTTAGGTCATCAGGTGCTTGGCGCGGTGAGAACTTAAATTTTCGATGGCGATGTACGGGATCGCACTTTAAAGTGTTAATAAATTATTATTCATTCAACCATGCACTTCGGAGGCGCTTTCTCTTTTCGCCATACCAGGAGTACGCCACAAGCTGCTGATATGTGCCGGAACGGGTGTTGCCAATATAATGTGTCCAAACTGCCACGGCACACAAAAGCCACTGCTAAGAGATTGATCTTCGGTGGGCCCTCAATCGAAACTGCAAAAGTTTGCTACACAAACGGAAAGCATAATGGCGCACATCGAAGCAAGCGCTGGCTGCGCACCCCACCAGACCGCGCAGCGTGTACGCAATGTAGAAGGAGATCGGTCCGGTTAAAATTTATGATCTAGTTGAGTTTGATGAATTGCATGTCGCATGTGTTGTCATAAAACAAATTACATCAAACCTTTCGCTTAAATCGTCCACCTTGGTACGGGGAGTGCCAGCTGGGCTGAATTTTCCACCCCCTGGAACTCCCGTCCCATCGAAACCGGCCATTATGGGCGCGTGTTTGTGCGGGTGGGTAGATGCTCGGGGTGCTGTCGCGTCAGCGAATCTGGCAGGAAACAAACACCACCACCAGCAGTTCTGTTTATCCATTTCGGTACGCATTAAATTCGCCTGGGAGATTAATGAAATAAAATATGAGTGCAAATTAATTTTACCGTGATTTTAATTAGGGGAACCGAGTACTCCGGAGTGGATGTTAAATAGTTTGTGCAATTAGTACACGTCGAGTAATCGTTTTGTAGGCAATAGGTGATTATGTGTTGCGAGTTTTTTGTTTCAGGGAACATCTTGAAAGCACTGAAACGCTTAATGTTAGTAAACAACAGGTTGAAATAACACTAGAAACATGTTTCCATGTTTCCAAACATGTGAACATGTTTCCACAAACTCATAATAACCTAACGCAAAATGTATTGCTCGAACCTTATTTGAGAGGATCCTTTCTAACTTTGCTATATTCAATGGGGAATGTAACTTGTTGATTATGAGCTACTTACGAGGTTTGGCAGGATATTTGAATTGTTTCTCCTAGTATGTACTTAGAACTCATGCAATACACTTCTTTTCAAACTAATACAGACATATATTCATTCCCCATTACATTCTATCGAACTTTTTCCTGTGAAGAGTGGAGTACGAAAATGTGGTAAACCTCTCTATGATCCATTTTACACGAATCTTGTGCACATTTCTGAACGCTCCCCCGTTAGGTCATCAGGTGCTTGGCGCGGTGAGAACTTAAATTTTCGATGGCGATGTACGGGATCGCACTTTAAAGTGTTAATAAATTATTATTCATTCAACCATGCACTTCGGAGGCGCTTTCTCTTTTCGCCATACCAGGAGTACGCCACAAGCTGCTGATATGTGCCGGAACGGGTGTTGCCAATATAATGTGTCCAAACTGCCACGGCACACAAAAGCCACTGCTAAGAGATTGATCTTCGGTGGGCCCTCAATCGAAACTGCAAAAGTTTGCTACACAAACGGAAAGCATAATGGCGCACATCGAAGCAAGCGCTGGCTGCGCACCCCACCAGACCGCGCAGCGTGTACGCAATGAACGCAAACAATTCCATCTGTTTGGAGCGTGTCTTTTTCCCCCTGGTGCCGTACAGAGAGTCTCGCACCTGATGGGATTAGACCGTCAGTAGTGCCGGCGCTTTGAAGGGCTGTAGGACGACACCCCAATACCGACAATGCCCCCGTCGCTCGCTTGCTCTCTGGCCACGCGAAGATAAACCGTGCCGTGGATGTTGCCGTTTTCGGTGTGTTTGTGTGTGGCCTGGCCTGAAAGCCCGGAGAGCCATAAATATGAGCAACAAAGAAGATTAAAAAAGGGAGAATTTACGCGTGAAATTTTATATTCAGCGTACACCCTCGCCGCCGGAACAGTGGCGGAGTGTTAAGGTGTGAAATAACTCATTACCTTGATTAAACGGAAACGTAGCTGAATAAGGCGGGAAAGTGTTTGGATTTGCCAGCCAAAAGTCCCTGTGAGAAGGAGCGAAATTTACGAGGTTTTCTGTTTAAGAAGGTGAGACCGTCGTCAGTCGTCTCTTTCATATATTGTTGGGTTTGAATTCGTCAGAGAGCGTGTTTTTGTTATCATTATACACATACTAGTGCAACATATTTTCTGTTCAAGTATAATCTTTTGGCTTTCGCAACCATCGATGTGCTTCTTTGAGCTAATAAATTACAAAATATGCGAGTTTTTTGTTTCAGGGAACATCTTGAAAGCACTGAAACGCTTAATGTTAGTAAACAACAGGTTGAAATAACACTAGAAACAAGTCAACCTGTTTCAAATATTATACCGCTGTCGGGGCATTGCTGGAGCGACGCGGGAATCTGAAGTATCACGAATATTTTTTGGCGTAAATATTTTATTAAAGCGGAAACCCGCCAACCGGGCCTGGCCAACCGTGAAAATGTGCCATGAGTCTTCCGGAGTTTTCCTTCTGGTGCTTCCGATATCTTCCACGCGCCAGGCGCAAAAGTAAGAAAACATCACCGACTACCACGCCAGCACAGTGACAGAAACCGCTCGGAGTTCCGAAGCGTTCTTGTGCACATTTCTGAACGCTCCCCCGTTAGGTCATCAGGTGCTTGGCGCGGTGAGAACTTAAATTTTCGATGGCGATGTACGGGATCGCACTGTAGGGCGTAGCGCGATGTAAAACAAACGAAGCAATGTTTGTCGTTTTTTTTTTCAATAACAGCATCATCTTTATCATCTCGTCCACTTTAACCGTCTTTAAACACAAGCACATCTTTAATCATACACATTTCATCTCCGGTGGAATCTACCTGGTGTGAGATACATACATCCTACAGCATTACCTCGCAGCTATGCTGCTTCGTAACTTTTTTCTTTTCTCCAAACTTTCATCCACGAAACCTAATAACAATTTTCTACTCCTGCCCTACGCGGTCTCACTGAAACGCTGCCACTTCTCCGCTTATCATAGGCCGCCTGTACGGCCGATCCCTGCTTCGCTATTGCCGTGAGGGCCGCGAATCCAAAGTCGGCCTTTGACTCCACCACCTTGTGGCCGCGGGCGGCAAGCTCGTCCACCACGTCCGCATCGAATCCCTTCTCGTACTCGACCTGCATCGGGGCCAGCTGGTGATGGATGCGCGGCGCGTTGATTGCCTCGCAGAGCGTCTGCTTGAAGTACAGATGGCGAAGAATGAGCAGCGACGTCGCGGTGGTGATTCTCGATCCTCCCGCACCACCGACCACCATCCGCACGTCCCCCTCCCGATCGGTGATGATGGTGGGCGACATGGACGAGAGCGGCCGTTTGCCGGGCACGATAAAGTTGGCCGGCGAAGGTGACAGCCCGTACGCATTGATCACGCCCGGTGTCGAAAAGTCGTCCATTTCGTCGTTGAGGATGATGCCGGTCGCCGGGGACACGATCAGCGAACCGAACCTGCGGTTGTGCAATCGAGCGTCAATTAGTAACAAAAAATCCTCCTCTC
>KZ072421.1:280174-292699 GCA_002091845.1 Anopheles cracens
CCTTTTTGTCCAACCTCGTTCTGCTCCATTCTTCGGAATTTACACGGAAACAGAATTCCCTTATCGGGAAGAATGTGCGCAAGAAGGACTCGCCACGGTGGGAATGAGCGAGAAATGATCTAGAGATGCTATACCATGTGGGGAGGGGACCCACCGGAAGTAAAAATGACTACCACATGCCTGCCGCTGCTGCTGTTGCTCCTTCTGTTAACTGCTTGCAGAATTCATCCCCTTTTGGTGTGGACCATCCCTATTTTCTCAATTTTCGTTGCTTGTTTTTGGCTGTCTTGAATCAGCGGTGGAAATTTGGTAGATTGATCAATTGTTTTAATTTTCTTACTGCTGTCCTAACAAGCCAATGCCGCAAGAGAAACACTCTTCCAAGTAGACGTTTCAAGAAATTGGTAACCTTACTAATTCATTTGCGCTACTGTAGTTTTCTTTTTGTGGGTTTCGTAGAAACACATATCACAAAAGTTCGTACGAACCCTTGTCATGAGGGTTTGGTGTCTTTTGTGATATCCGCAGGTATGCGCAGGAGTATTTGTCATTACCGATTACTAAACAAAGCATAAGAACGCATTCATGCTGTTAATACACTTGCGCGACTCTGCCTTTCTTCGAAAACATGATCATCTTAAAGGATTACCCTGGCGTGCTTTCACCAGCCGACAAGACCCATCAGCGAAGCGAAGTACAGTGAAACTTCGAGAGTCAAGTGAAAATGATTTAATTAAAATTTTCCACCACGTATAACCGGGTGGAAAATTTAATAATTTTCTACAATCACGAAACTATTATGACATTAACGCTTAGCACGAGGCAAGGCGAATCGCTGCTGCTCGGGGCTGCACGGTTGGTTGTCTTCTGTCGTCAGTTGAATAACTTTTATCATATAAAATCGGGCATCCTGCTTGCGGTGCGGGCCCACCCAAGGCGGAAGGAAGGCGGAAATGCTCACGAAAGAGATACCATCATATGTCTTTAATCGTGAAACCACGATAAATCAGCAGTTGCCGTAGATTTGTTCGAGCGCAGGAAAACTTTTCCTTTGCGACTCGCCGCGACGGAAGCGAAAATTGCTATATTTCAGATACTACCACTGCTGAAGCCGCGTAGTTTACGCCGAGGAAGGGTTTTTATAAGGAGAAGTTTATAATACGTGTGTGCGGTTGCGGCTCCAAATCCAAGGTGAAGTATCTCAGTGACGTGATACTATGACACATAAGATATATTTTTACTCAAGTGTCTTTGTCTGTAGATATACTTTCAGGACCACATTTTTGACATTTTGTTTTATAATACAAATCTTGTTGATACAGTTCTTATGTCAGTTCTCCATACACTGTTGGTAATGCCAATGGAGTTGCATGGTCGTTTTGATACCAGATTTGACGAATATCACGAAAACATTAAAAACAGTCACATACTTCACACACTTTTGAAGGGAAAAGGGGGAAAAAGTTGGTTGGTGATTTTACCTTTAGAAGTTTGACTGTTCCAAATATCTAACATTTTCCATGAGGGGTTATAGCAAACTTGTAAAAAATGTACTGTACTTGATCAACTTTGGTTGGTTTGAAGCTGTTCGGTTAGCTGGTTTTCAATAAATGAACAGAAAAGTATAGTAAAAATATCTTAGAATTCACTGAAATTGAATAACTAACACATACAAGCTTTTTTGGATTCAATTTATCAGAAGTTATAAAATGTTTCTCAACAAAATAGCAATACATAAACCAATCGTAGGTATTGTTACTTTAGCTCGATACGATCGTGGTCATAAAATTTAGATTGTTACTTCTTTCTCGCTCTAAACGAGATTCTATGTATAATGAAAATTTGATCATTTGCTGCGGTTTTCCAGCTTCCTAACTCAATAGTCGTCCATAATTGTCTCAACGTCAGTTGTTGCTAGGGGATCTAGATGGGATTGTGGCATCGATCCTCTGGTGTGAAGATCGGTGCCGTTACTTAGACGCTTACCTGATCTTAGTTAACGCTGGATATAAAGTATAAAACACGGTGTAAATATTAAAATAAATCATAAAGCTCTGATCCATTGGTGTAACCAAAAGCAACAAATTTGTCAAAACGGTACTGTTGTTATTTAACTTTTCGTTATTTGTTAAGTAGCCTGTATAGATATCTAAAAGATGACTAACTGCTGTCAAAATTATGACAAAATTATTTCGTTTTCTAATATTTATGTTTTGTGGTTGATTTAGCGAGCATATGTTGATATTAAGCCTATATTAGCTGAAATATTTCGGAACAGTCTAAATAGTTGATCTTTGCTCAATTGTGAGTACTACGTTTGCACTTTTTTGATTGCTTTGAAGCATAGTTTTTCATTTATAGTTGCCATAATGACAGCAATGACCATAAGTGCAGGAACACAGTATATGAATTTATTTTGTTGTCGTTTATTAGCGTTCCTCATTGCTAGGTCTATGTGATTAAAGAGAATATTCGTGTTTAAAACATCTATCACTTGACTAATTCAATCTATATTACCTTTCATTACAATTTTTTTGTTATTGACTGTAGAAAGCGCTGCTATCAAAGTATACCGTCAAACGAAGACATATATGGCGCAGTTATCATGTTGTTTTTGTTAAATGGCAAACATGTCTCGTTGTTGTTAGTCATTGTGTCCATGTTGTGTTGGCTTATACAGCTATAATGCTAGCCATAATTATAGCTATAGCCATAATAGCCATAATGAAAGTTGATAGAAGCTGATGTAGCTTTTTAACTACACCTTCAAATAGCTTTTTAAAAATAGTTATTTATGAAATATTGTCGGTTGCTAGGCGATGTGCTTGAAACATTGAATTGTTATCTTCGATGTCTACCAATACCAAAATTATTTACCATAAGCATAGTAATACTCACCTTCTGAAACGATAAACTCTCTAACTTACACTCATGTAACATGCATTAAGTAACGTAATAATCTCATGTCAATATGCACTCGGGTCATAATTGTTTATCCGACTCAACTAGAAGCACGCGCTAAGTAAGTAAGAAACTGCCTAACATTCCTCGCGGTGTGGTTTATGTATAATTGTTTATCCGACTCAACTAGAAGCACGCGCTAAGTAAGTAAGAAACTGCCTAACATTCCTCGCGGTGTGGTTTATGTGGTTTTAGTTTCAGCTACACGCGCGTAACGAGAAAGCCTTCCGCGCCAACGGTTCCAACCCACCGGTAGCGACTTCTGCAGGAAGCGATGCCGATGCCCTTACACCAAGCGCCAGAACGTTTGGTGCGCTTCCGCTTGAGATTATCTGCGCCGTGTACACATACCGTACACACATGTGATGGGATGTGCCTTGGCGCTGGAAACCTCACCGACCTCACGCATATTTCCGTCCGCCCGTCCGCTGGCAGGAGTCAGTCCTTTTACACCAGCGGACACCAACACAATGGGTTCACTAATTAAAGCTGACTTTGTTTATTGTTGGTCTAATGTTGGGTGTTCGCTTTCCCATGGATGCTGCCGTGCTCAGTCAGGAACGGGCCCAGTGTGCGGCCTAGCATGCGTCAGAAATGAAATCACCCACTCAACGGGGCCGGGCCGTTCGACGAGTCCTCGAGTCCATTCCTCAGCTGGATGTGGTTTTGACATTCAGTTGGCGTTAAATCCTTCATCACCAGAGTGTGCGACGGTTCGCGCCGGCCAGAGATAGACCAGAGCGTCCAGGGTGTCAATAAATTGTTCTGTGTGCGGCATCATATCAAAAATGGAGGCAATGGAGGTGTACAGAAGGAAAAATTGATTAATGGCTTCCAGCACATCCCCGGGGCGCTGGGTGGAGGAAGCGGGAGAGAATCAAGAGGGCACCGAATACTCCCACACGAGCTAACATTTACAAACATGCTCACATTGTTTAGTTCATTTTGTTCTCGTTTCGGTCCCCCTCCGAGTCGGGCGCAATGTCGTGTTTTCGAACAACATAAAATTGATGATGATGATGAAATCCGCCGAAGGCCTTCCGAACGATGCATGATGAAGGTACGATGGCGGCGCCCATTGTTGATTGGGCTTCGTATTAACGAAAACACTGACGGGCTGCACTTGATCTCCCGTGGTTGGGGTTCTATGCACGAGGGATGTTGACGTTATGTGGGAACACTGCAAATCTAGTGGTAACGGTAATTAGAATATCACACATGCTGTCTTGTGAAAATCGCTGAATAGCACAGGTGGTGGTGACGGTGTTCGTAAAATGGGATATCAAATTCATTCAAAGTCCGCACGAATCCTGTACCACAAAATACTACAATAGTTGAACCTTTGTTCACGGCTTACACTTGAATGCATTCGTATCGCACTACTCGAGCAGCAGCATGCCATCGTGCGCACTTTGGCCGAAAGTTTTGATGATCAATTACGCGTTCCTTGTGCTGCCGATTCAAATCTATTCCCCTCGATTCTGCTACGTTGCGTTTCGATCGAAACACCGATCGGCGCGGAGCCTGCCGTTCGGGCTAACTACCTTGCTGTACAACGACCAAAAATTGAAACGCACCATAACTTGAAAATTAACTTATTAACAAAATCTCATTAAAGAGAAACCACAGCTGAAAAGTTTCCGCCGCAGCCGCGTAGGAATGCTTTTCGGCGATGGTGGGGCCACCCGGAATGTCTCCTCCGGTGGTGAAGCCATTTTTAATTTCATGCTTCGAATCAAATCATTCCGTTTTGCGCTACACTATGGGGCTCATTTGACCCACCGACAGTTTGTGTGCCGTTTGGGCTCCGCAAGCCATGGGCACTCAAAATCCTGCTCCTTGCACCATGTTTTTTATGTCTTGCGCGTTGTTTCCGTGGGTAATCGACTTTGCATCGGTCCCTTCCACAATTGTAACAGCAACCGAGCGTGTCCTCCTTCCGTCCTCCCCAGGAATCGTTATTTTTCTATATCTATGTGTTTTCGGTTTGCCTATTTCGTGGCGGCGGAGGCGGCTGTGGTGTACATTAGCGGTGGAAGTGAATCATTAGAGCCGGCTGGATATAACTTTACAAGCACAACGACACGACAATGTAATCAGAGCGCTTCGGTGGAGGTGGAACGCGTGGAACTCCCAACAGGGCCAAAACAAAAGCACTAACGTCATTTCGTGCCGAGGCAGTGCGGAATAGTTGCAATTCTTGGGAGAAATCAACATTGCACAGGGTATCAGTTTTCTTTCCCCATTGCCGCACATATTCGTCTATTCGCTGCCGAAGTGCTGCGGACGTTCGTCGAAAAAGTATTTATAAATTTATGAATGGATAGAAAGCTATCAGTCAGACCACCGGCTGTGTTATCTGTGTGCCGATATTAATTGAGTATTGATTACATTCGGCCCACAGGTACAGTCAGCGAAGCAGAAACAGTTTCGAAAACGGATATAATGTTAAAGTTTCAATCAATGTAAACTTGACTATTAAGTCGAAAACATTGCGTTTGGTTTTGAAATTATTGCCCACTCCGCCCATCGGGCCATTCCGTTTTTCTCGACGGGCGCCATCTCGTGACGGGTGTTGAAATTAAAAATAAGTTTTCATGACTTCACTGCGCTCCCAGTAAACATTAAACTTTAAAATCTTAACGAAATCAAGACGAGAGCGTAATTTAAATTGGTGTAATCATTTTTTACACTTGACGGATGATTTTACACGCATAACTTGTTACAGTTAGATTTCAATATCTGTATATTCCCAAATAACGCTTGGCAAAATGAATTATAGAAATTATAAATTATTTATATGAATCTTGTACGAAGTAACAAGTGTTAAATGTAACTGTAACGGGAACATATTGCCTTCCGAACAGGATGGCACGAGTTATTTTCAGGTCAGAAGTTTGTCTGTGATACATCGTTCAGATTTGATATTTTTATTAAAAAGTCATGATGAAAATATGGATTTAAATTAGTGTTTGCAGTAGGTAGTATCAAGTATCATTTAAATGCTCTTCATCTTAAACTGCAAGGAGAAAATATTAAATGTGGTTTATGAACCCATATATCTTATAACCTTAGACGCTTACCCTAAATTAGCAATTCAGGAAACATGTTTTAGTTTACTTGTAAAAAGCTGAAAAGATTCGATTGTTTCAAACCCTATGCTGAAACAGATTGATCCTTGGATGAATTTTAGTTTAAAGTTCTTCAAATACTAGTAACTGAATTTTTAAACTTTGCATTTATCAAAGTATATATACGTTTTTATCACTTTTTGTAGATAGATTATAGGCTTAAATCCCCTGATTAGTTACGATTTGATCGCGTAACTTGATATAGCATTTGACTCAACATTAGTAGATTCCATTAAAGTTTCAAAGATTTATACCTCATTTATAAGACATTGATAACATCCATAACTCAACCCTCCTAAACAAATTCCTTTTTTCTTTGAAATTTTCGTAAAGCTAATGCTTTTAAGATATAATAAAATTAGTTATTACCTATACAATAACATAAGATTAAAATGTGGTTTAAATGTGGAGTTATAAACGAGAAATTAAATAAAACTGCTTGTTAAAAAAAGATAAATTAGAATCCGAGATATCAACTAAGAAAGCATCATAACATCTGACTAACACTATGTCGTTTGGGACATTAACGGTTTGATTTGTTTCAGTTCGATTGTAATTCGAGGGTGTTGCTAGGTGTCGTAAGTATGTTATGAATGATTAAGTTACCACATTTTGCCATATTATGAACGATGAGATGGGTCGACAAGCCACGATGTGGTTTCAACCAGCCATCAGTTTTCAGCGATTAATCCCTGTATACAGTAGTGCGTGATGTTCTGTTTTGAATCATGCTTTCGAGTAAAATAGATGGTCTACTGATTCTTTCTTATCAAGCATCTGAGAACGACTCTACTCAGTTAACGTGCTAAAGTATCAAGTGAGGTAGTGCTGGAATTAGGCAAAAATATTTGCTTCACATGTAGTCGTTCTTGCTGTTTTTTCGCTAATATACTAAAATCAAGTGAATGTGAACGTTCTGTAAGTCAAAATATAATTGAATCATGTGAAGTGGATGATACTATAACTACGCAATTACGAAAATCGTATCCTATGAAATCCTATGTAAATCGTATCGTATGAAATTACTAGTATTTCGTGTGGTGTACTGTATACGAAGAACGCTAGGAAACGTTTTACGTAGCTGCTTTAACGTATCGTATGAAATTACTAGTATTTCGTGTGGTGTACTGTATACGAAGAACGCTAGGAAACGTTTTACGTAGCTGCTTTAGCAATCGTACCAATGAACCAATGTTAGGAACGTTATATGCTACACCGAAACATCGTTCTGGTGTCGTGTTTTCACTGGATTTGAACATGTTCTCGAATTTACATCAACCGTTCCAGTTGTTTGCATGAAATATACCGTAACCAGGAAGCCCAAAATTCATCAGTCCAAACTGACGCTAAACCAATTTGAAAGCTTTATTGCAAAAGTCGGAACACTTTCATTGTCTCTACTACTCTCTAGCTCTCTCTCTGACGTATGTCAAAAGTCCTAGTTGCGATTAAATTTAAGACTATAACCTCAGTCACGATTACTTTTGTCCCAACCCTACGATTAACAACAACGTCCCTAAAATCCTTTATGTTTGTGGGATCAAGAACACCCGCTTTAAACAAAACAGTCTCCCTTCTGCGAGCGTTTACGCTACGGGCAGCTCTGCCGAACCCCCCATCACTACAAAACACCGCCTCCACCGTTGTTTACGCATCAAGGCGACCGGAGAAGCTCATCTGCATATTTTACCTATCTTCAGCGTAGCGGACCAGACCCGCAACATGTACTGGAAGCGGCGCACAGCAGCAGCAGCACAACACGACACGAAGGGGGCGAATGCTGTGCGAACGGGAACAATATCGAATGGAAGCAAAACAACCGGCCCAAAATAAGTAATGCAAACGACGAAACCATATGAAAGGTAGCGAAAAGGGGGTGGATAAGAAGGAATTTAAATACAACTGCCCATTTAGTTAGCTCCAAGCGGCTCCCGCACCATACGGACACGAGCGATTGGGTGGAATTTTCGGCAATCAAAATAATCGTAAAAAAACATATGCCAAAATTTTGCCCTGATTAGATCTTTATTGATTCTGTGTTTCATGAAACATGAATAAATTATTTTATTAGCCATTCGGCCCATTCTCAGCCCATCGCCATCTGGCTGGAAGTGTATTGGATTGTTCCGTTGGCCATGGGAAGATTGACTGATGCATGATGCTCGAATATTTTCGCATTAAACACGAGCTTCAGCAATCAGCATTTTCAACAAGCCGAAAGTGCGGATCGATTTCATTGAAGTTTTAAAACTCATCGTACAGATGGAATGGAAATGCGTAAGCCTATTATGGCTTCTGCAAGCCATAATGGAAGATTTTTTTTTATAATGCACCAACATCCTCATTTATGTACTTATGAGATGGTGGATGTATTGGTGAAGTGCTCACGTAATGTACTCGCGCAAGAACGACTCTACTCAGTTAACGTGCTAAAGTATCAAGTGAGGTAGTGCTGGAATTAGGCAAAAATATTTGCTTCACATGTAATCGTTCTTGCTGTTTTTCGCTAATATACTAAAATCAAGTAAATGAGAGCGTTCTGTAAGTCAAAATATAATTGAATCATGTAAAGTTGATAGTTGATGTAAAGTTGAAGTTGATGATACTATAACTACGCAATTACGAAAATCGTATCCTATGAAATCCTATGTAAACCGTATCGTATGAAATTACTAGTATTTCGTGTGGTGTACTGTATACGAAGAACGCTAGGAAACGTTTTACGTAGCTGCTTTAATATAATGCACCAACATCCTCATTTATGTACTTATGAGATGGTGGATGTATTGGTGAAGTGCTCACGTAATGTACTCGCGCATGTTTCGAGGCCCTCATGCAGAGAAGCACCCACAGCTCGCTTTCATCTTACGCTTCTGAATCCCTTTTTATTTATCGGTCTCGGTCGGCAAAGGTAGCATCAGCCACCGTCAGACCGATGGCGTCATCAGCAGAAGCCTAATTACTGACACCGGTTGTATTCATGTTTAGGGAGAGAAAACCGTTTAAAAACACAATCAAATTTGAATAATTTTCACATCAATTTTAATTTCACTTGGGCGTGACTTGAATGCGCACTCGTGAAACATATACCTTGGCTCGTTACGATCAGAGGGATTCGCAAGTTTGTGAAATCCGTGCAAAAACAAGAAACTTATTGCTGGACTATTGGTTACCGGTGTATGGTGAAAATATGGAGAAAGACTATGCAGAAAGACTTATGCGCTAGTGCAAAAGGTTCTTCATAATTTGGCACCTGGTTGTATCAGCTCTGGACAACGTGTGCTCCATTTATATATTTTTTGAATGCAAAGCTGATAAGCGATGGATTTAGCTTCTGTTCCGTTTTCAATATTATCGTAATCTAAACTTTCACATTATACACATTATAAACGGGTGTTACCATCGACAAAATCGCTAACACCGTATCAGCACCGTATCGATTCGTTAGGAGATATTAAAGATATCTGCACAAAGATAACAGCGAAATCAAAAATAGCATGTATGACGAATAGGGCAATGTTTACACGTTCTAGCGATTGATAACAGTTGATCATGGATAATCCAGTGTGCAGAAAAAAAGTAAATGTGAATTAGCCAAAAGGATCTAGCGCGCTTTATAACAGCATAAGGTATCAAAACTGTCTTTTTCTAGGTTGCTATGATTTAGTTTTAACACGTTAAGCAATATGACCGTTCCAAAATAATTAATAATAAACATTGAAAAAAAAACTCATATCTGTGTGATTACATGTGTGACTGTATGTCTTGGTCAAATTTAACGCTCGGAAGAATCTTTTTTAACTATATATTTTACTACGGTCTTTTCATCAAACACACAACTAAACCTGAGATAACTCATGTATATATTTTACAATACTGTTATCATACGAATTTTTGCTTGAACAGTATATGATGATGGTGATACTCTTTATAAGATAAGGATAGGATATCGTTAAGATAGTTCATGTTCTTAATAAAGCTCAAAAACATAAAAACATGCATTTGCTTATGTCAACAGTTAAAAAAAGAACAATTTATCAGCATTGTCAATGTTTTATTCTGTAAGTTTTCAGTACAACAAAGTGCTATTGATTTTATAGTTGCTGATGAAGAAGCCCAAATTTACAGAGCATATGCAGTTTTCCACAAAACTTAGGTTCAACATACATTTTACTTTCTTGATCGACTCATGTATCATCAATAAAACTCAAACCGCTGATTGTGGAAATTTATAGAACAGATCGCCAAAACGCTCGTCATTTTGAACCGACTGTTAAGGCAGAGAACTTAACCTGAAGCTTTAAAATCACCGCATTGGACGTCACAAAATGCTTGGTTCAATATAAATCTTGAGGAGTAAATTTATTGCAAGAGTGTGAAAAATGACAAAATTTTACAAAATTATGCACTTTAATGACAGTGCGTCGTAATTCAGCAACCAACTCAATGAAGATCTTATTCGCTTCGGATCAATTCCCTCTTTAGCGTTTCTTATGGCATGACATCGCTCATGATGTCATATAATTGCGTTTGACGTTGATTTGACAAAACAAAATTAAAACCAAATAAAAACTATACTATGAATAACTTTGAGTTTATGCGGTAAGAATGCGGCTTTTGAGTATCCTAACTGTTTTCAGGAGTTGCTAACTGCATAAGTGCACCCAACGCATTATCCTGTTTTGTATTACGATCCTAACCCATTTAAAATTGAACGTTAAGCTCCTAATCCAAATTTAAAGCGTTTTCAACTTTAAGTATGGCCCGTCCATATGCGATATGTGAAAACAACCGCCTTCGGTCGAAAAAGTATACTTTAAACCATGATTTGTCAGCTTATTCTCCATCGCAAAGCAGTAATTCCTATTTCGGAGTAGGATTTTCTTTCAAGAGTCTCATTCTAAACGAACATAAGAAAAAACATAAGTACAAGCGCTAGTGAAAACTAACCTTCTTGCGAACTAAGAATCATCTTGAGAGCATTCTACAGTATCTTTAGCACAATGAGCAGCATCCAACTCGTAACCTGATACCGACTATTTTTGCGTCACATTTTACAACAACACTCAACATCGGAATTTACACGGCAGCAGAAACTAGTGATGCGCCGGGAGTCGGGTCTCCTTCAAGTCAACAGCGTGCTACTTACAATTGCCAGCCCTTGTTTTCCGGAATTTGAACCCATCTGGACGCATGCTTAAACACCGAAGGCATTCTGGAATATGTCTCTCGAGTACAATGATTCGAGACACATTTGCTCATACCCATGTTTCAGCGTTAAATTAATTGTAAACGGTCGACTGTAAACGGTTGAGCATGTAGGAGAATTCAATTGTGCATGTACCATTTATGTGGCGGGCTTCCGTTGAGCCTGCTAGCTGACATCGCCCGGCAACACGAGCTGACATGTTTGTGTTTATCAAGCGACATTAAATAAAATTTTAATGACATCGGGTGCAAACCTAATTTGCTCTCCCGGTAGGGGTAAATAAATGTCGCCTGGCGTTTGTTGTTAGTGCTCAGTTTTGCTGTCAGCAGAGCACAGTGATGCTTGTCACGAGCGACAAGTTTTGTTTGCGTAATAAAGATGCTTATTGTTGGATTCGTCATTGCTACCATTGAATAAAGTACTATCGCTTGAAAGAAATATATGTATCACGCATTTGTTATACAGATCTCTAACATCAATGTACATTTATGTTTTGAAAAATAACTGCAATATCATAAAACATTATTCTATCATGCATTGTGTACGTGTTGGACGTAAAATCATACATTTATGTTTTGAAAAATAACTGCAATATCATAAAACATTATTCTATCATGCATTGTGTACGTGTTGGACGTAAAATCACGCAAAATCGCAAAAAATGCCAATTATCACAAAGTACTAAGACTTACAGTAAGTTCCCAGTGTTTTCCAATAGATGGTATCGCCAGTAGATTTCAGGCAGGATAAGTTTTCACATTAAAAGCATCATCTATCAATAACATTATATTTTCATGTCACCGTTACTTTCGGCGTAGTTGAATTGTACGAACAAAATCTCGACATGTTTAGATCCAAATAACTTTCATTTGCAAAAAGCGACTAAGGAACACGCTCTGCTTCTGGGGTAGTTCAAACGGATCAAAAGTTTTAAAGGCACCTTTATTGAAAGGTGATTTTGCATTGATTTTGCGAAATCGCCACCGCGTGGTGATTTTCATTTTCATGGTGGAAAATGAAGTGGTGATTTTTATTCGCTTCACATCGTGGGATCGAAGGATGTCGTATACTGTGAACTGCTTTTGAGTATGCAAACCATCTTTCAATCATTATACTGAGCACACCCAAACGTTCGCCACATTTCTGAAGAAGAAGTGGATGGGAATTTCAACTTTTAACATCAACTAACACCCTTACGGAAATATTGTTTTTTAAATAAATTTG